>RJWH01008954.1:0-26259 GCA_004363575.1 Solenodon paradoxus | reverse complement strand
CACACCGTAAGCAGGTCTCGTGCAGAGTATTCTGCTCCCGCAGTCCAGGCCGCTGGGCTCTCGCCTTGGGGGTCTCCCCAAAACGTCCCCAAGGAGCGTGCAGGACGACTCATCCTAGCGGGTAAGGCCTCCTGGCCAGAGTCCAGCAGTTTTCTCTCCGAATTGTCTCCTCGCTCTGCAGACAAACGCTTGGACACAAAAATCTAAGCAGCCACGACGTCTTCAAATGGGCTGTGCAAGGAAGAGTCTGCGGACGTGGGGTTCGGATTCCTGCCTGTTTCGCCCGCTTGTCCCGAGAAGCCCGCGCCGCGCTCCGCGTGTCTCTCAGCAGCGGCCGCAGCCTTTCCTGGCGTTGCCCAAACCGCAGCCCAGGACCGACACCATGCTGTTCTCAGTGCATCCTGGGCACGGCTCTGCCCCGATAAATGCGAGCTGGTGAGGGCGGAGGGCAGATTTTAAATCCCCGAAATGTCTGCAATCTGTGCCTCCATCCCTGCCCGCCGAATCGCCAGTCCTGGTGCTCACCGTCAACGGAGCCTGCGTCCGTCCACCTGGGAAAGGAGGTCACCCGCCCTGACCCAGACGAGAGCCCGTTTACCGGCCACCTCCCTGGACCGCCCGCAAGGAACCGCTGCTCCAGCAGCAGCTCACCCGCAGACGCGCTCGCCCGTCCTCTCTAGGACTTTAAATTCCGCCTACAGAGCCCGTCAGGCCGGTGCTATCATTTCACTTAAATGTGTCCTTTATCATCCAAGCAAGAGAGAAATCAGGACACCGCAGAAGCGCAAACTCAGGTCAGCTGAGGCCAGCTCCTGGCGGCCGGTCCACCAGGCGATCAGGGCGTCTGGGGAAAAGAGCTTCCAGGGTGAGGCCTGGGCTGCGAGGCAGGGGGCCTGCCCCACCCGCCGGTCTGCAGGGGCGGCTTCCAGCGGGAGCCCTGCAAGGCCCCTGACAGGGGCCCACGGCGCCCGTTAAGGACCGCGCTGCGGGGCGACTGACCAGGGGCAGCTTTAGCTTATCTGATTGTTCTCTGGGCCGCAGACAGGACAGGGCCCGGCTGTCCCGGGCAGTAGAGGGGCGGGATCCAGTGACGGTCCTGCACTAACAGGACGCCCTTCAAGGTCAATTCAAGGTCATTGCTCCAGCAGGTCTCAGACTCCGCCCCATCCCAGAGCCCCTTAGTTCCTGTGTCACCTCCTGCACCCTCACCTCTGTCCTGTCACCTCACTGCTTTCACTGTACCTCTACTCCTGACATCTCTGTCCCGTTACCTCCCCCTCTGAACCTCTCCTCTGGTCCCATGTCACCTCCCCCTCTGATCCTCACCTCTGCGTCCATGTCACCTCCTGCCCTCTGGGCCCCCACGCCTCCATCCCCGTGCCGCTCTGTCATGTTGCTTTCAAGCTCCCGTGGGAGTTTGTTCCCGACTGCACACTATGGAGTCAGTCCGTGGGCCCTCTGGACTGTTCTAGGCCCTGCTCGAGTGCCTGGTTGCTAGTGCCTGACACAAATGTGCCATCAGAGCAGAGTCAGGACAGAGATTTCCTCCCTTCAGAGCACAGAGGTCAGTGCCGTCAGCTAAAGGGCGGCGGTCCAAGCTCCAGCCCGTGATGGCAATGGTCGCCTTCTCGTTCCATGTGCGCCCACACCTGGTTGGACGGGGGGACGCGGTCACCTCCCGTTTTCCAGGCTCTGCCCTAGTATGTCAGGAACCAGGGCCGATCCCTCCCGCAGGAAGTGCCGAGAAACAAGATTTATCTACTCATAATTGCATTCCTATTATATCACTTACTCAGTATGTTTGTCCTGCTGAACTGTAACACATCTGGGGAGTAAAACCCCAGGATATACAGCGAAGTGCCAGGCATGAGGAAGCCAGCATAATTTACCAGTTCTAATAAAATCACTTTTATTTATGTGCGCGTGCTAATGCGTTCTGACATTCTCCTAATTTCTAGTTTGTTATTTATGAAATAGAAACCTGACAATTTACTAAATCACCCTGAGCTATTTCTTCTAAAATCTGTTCCATTTGCTGGACACAGATTATTTTTTTATTTACAAATTGCACTGGGTTTCAAAAACGCGGTGAAAAAGGAGTAAAATAAATCAGACGTCTCGTGACACCAGTGAAGGGACCTCACTGGGACACGGCTCTATGTGACACAGTCACCATTAGCTGGAGAGTTTCCCCAGGAGGCCCCGGTATCTGCCATGTCCCCAACCCAAGCCGGAGTATGGAATCCGGAACGTGAGGCAAGTTTATCTGCAAAGGGAATTATTGCAAAGGTGTGGACTGAATGTAGGGAAGCTGGGGTGGAGAGCAGGATGCCAGAGCGAGAGCCTGTGGGGACATCCCCAGTGTGGGTCCCTTGGAACTCGCTGAAGAAGAGGTCACCAAGGCAAGGAGTCCTGTAGGAGACCTCTGGAAAAGGAGGGATCCCTTGACGGCTAGACGCAGAGAGAGGACCCCAAACAACAAAGACCCTGGTCTCCCTGGCCTCCTGATCTCCTTCCAAGGGATTCATTTCGACTGTTAGCTGGTAACAGGCACAGAGCAGCCGGAGGTAGGAGACCTGGGGCTGGGCGAGGCCCGTGGACAGGCCCTGCTGGAGAACGGCAGGACCCACCTCAGATGCCCATCCCGAGCCCAGGACTGGTCCCAGGGCTGAAGTCACAATTTACAGGGCTTCTTTTCACCGAGTCTGGGGAGGTAAGAGTCGTGTGGTTTGTTAATAAATTGTGGACATCTGGGGTGCATCAGCAGGGTGCTCACAAGACTTCATGTGGACCCCGTTACCCAGTTTATGACCTGGACTTGCATAGCCCTGGCCTGCTGGCCGTGGTTTACACTGTCTTCTTTAGAGGAGCAGAGATCGCCCGCCCCAGGCCTGCATCGCCATCCACAGACCTCATGGGAGAGGATTCTAAGAAAGAAGGCACACACCCGTGTCCAAAAATGACCTGAAGCTGTAGGTCTGAACAGAGGAGATTTTACTGTAATCATCAATGTGGAAATTAAGTTCAATGGTGAAGAAAGTGAGAATCAGCTTTCCTCCATAAAAATGCCAGGAGGATGAACTCTGAAGGAAATAAAAGTTGGATTGTAGCAAAATCAGGGCGATTCCATCGTGATCATCGGTATGACCAGAATGTGCCAAATGCAAGCGTCCAGACCTGCCACGCTCCCCGTGCCTCCCCGGCCCCATCTCACACGTGGCATCAGCGCTACCAGAAGACAGCTTCTCCTAATTAACCAGTTCAGCTCTATCACCATTTTGTCCCCAGACAGCAAGAGAATTTTCCAAGCTCTCGCTCCCAGTTTTATACGGCTTTCTCTCTTCCTCGACTCGGGGAGTAGAAAGAGAACTCGGGCTGATTTATTTCCCTCTCCTCTGGATATTCAGGACATAAAACAAGCCCATTAAAATAGCTGACGTGCGGTAGCTGCATTAGGAAAGCAACTGAAAGCTTCCATTAAATGTCTAGATAGAATCATAGAAAGTTAGAGGTACAAGGACCCTTAGAAACCATCTCATTAAACTATGTACCAGAAGCATAAAAAAGAAAAATTCACAGCATTAAAGTCCCTGGCTGTGTCATTCTTCTCTCGTTCGTTTTACGGCTTCATCTTCTAACTCTGTCCCTTGGGGTCACTGACTGTCCTGCTGTGAGCTGTGGGCCCGCTTCCCTCTCACATGCCAGCTTTTCCAAGTTTCGCAGGACGTGGGTCATCTCAATATCAGTGCTCACTCTCGGAAGCATCCAGACCTACAAGGCACCCCATATGTTCACAGGTTCATCATGGGACTTTCCTGCCACTGGTGTCTGACTCCCTGAGCCAGCTCAGAACACACCCAGCTAGCGCTCCTGCCCTGCCTGGCTTTAATCTACATTATTCTAGGCCATCCACACTCCGTCCGCTTACTCGACTTTCACCTTTTTATGCAGAAAAACAAGATGGGAGCGAGTCTCAAGTGTGACTGGGCCCCCAGCCCCAGGCCCTGCCAAGAGCTGCTGCAAGCTCCTTCCAGAAGCACTGAGAAGATGTCTAGCAAAGAACGCGTCTCAGGAAGACAGCCTTTGCTGTCCAGGAGGGCCCAGAGAGGGCCGTTGCCAGAGACCACGGGAGAAGCAGCAGCTCTCTGACAGCTGCCCCGGCGCCAACTGGCAGGAGCGGGCCCCTGGCGAGGGGGCTGCGTGGACAGGTGAGTGAGAACGGGAAGAGGCAGGACGTCTGCACAGCTGGCCCCAGCAGCTTTGGCAAGGACAAGAGAGGTGCGCCCCGCAGGTGCGAGCCTCTGACATCTGGCCCGCACCCGTTCTGAGCCGTGGCAGCCGTGCCTTCCGTGAGCTTGGGGGGCCCAGCCAGAAACGGGGAGACAGCGATGACTCATGACAGCCGCCAGAGTGCTCTGTGAAAGGTTCTGTGAAACGCGAGAGAATTCCAAGAATCATGAGCTGGTTCTTGTCACGCTCTTGGATCCGTGAAATGTGCTTTGGAGGAGAAAGTTTCCTTTTGGCCCCTCTGTGATTCTTCCAGCTTCCAAATCATAGGCTGTTTCACAGTGAAGGCTGTTCTTCATGAAGAGCAATTATGCATCGTCCAGTTCTGGTCCCAGGACCTTACCTGCTTTGCATGATGCCACCATCCGATCAATTGGGTTTCATGGAGAAAGTGTATGAGCTGCCCCCAAACTGTGTAAGAAACCACCCCAAACTCACTTTCCACCACTGAACGACTATTGTTTTCTTACTCAGGAGACTACTGTTGGCAGAGTTGGGGATGGCCCTGAGTTTCTGCTGCATTCAGACCGTCCCATTTGTCTCCATATCCCCGGGCACCAGCAGCTATCGGTCTTCTCACGATGGAGCAGGAGGGCCAGAGGCCACCAGCCCCCTGAGCATAGTCGAGGTCTCAGTCACAGCAAGTTTGTACAAATGACGCTGGTCAGAAAACCTATCTGCACCCCGATGTTCACAGCGGCATAGCCTACAAGAGTCAAGACATGGAGTCAACCTAAATGCCCGTCCACAGATACTCAACGGAATTCTATGCAGCTGAAAAAATGATGAAACTATACCCTTTGCAACAACATGGAGGAAGTTGGAGGGGATCCTATTAAGAGAAATAAGCCAGAAAGAAAAAGAGTACAAGGTGGTTTCACTCATAGGTCTAACACAATGAAATGAAACACATGAAGGGATAAATCTCAAGAAAATCCGCAGGACACAAGACTGGGCCGTCCAGGAGCGGGACAGGGAGGCACAAAGGAAGGAGGAACAAGTAGGTGCTGAGCGGCACTGGAATTCTGGTGGTGGAGATGGTATGAAACACACACGGGCTAAAGTGTGGATTTAGCATCCTGAAATGCGTACAGCCATGTAAACAAAGAAATAATAATAAAATGCCAAAAACAATAGCCATTGCCCAGAGCAAACTGTGAGGTCACTTCCTAGAGGGAAGAGGTAGAGAAATGAGAACAATCAGGCCGTCTATGGTGAAAGGTTTAATCAATAGTTACTACCTCAATGAAACAGAACAACCCTTCATTCCCCCTTTTATCGCAGTGCTGCTTGCCAGCTGGGCCTGGAATATGCTCATGGCCTTCTCCGCAGAGATGCAGCTTAATGACTGTTGGCTGGATAAACGCAAGTTCTGGAGGGAAATGCCTTCACTGCTGTGTCCCCTCCAGAGCTGCTCTTTCCCCATTTGCTTTCCTTATTTCAGAAATGCCCTGCTGCGTTTTCAGACTTCAAATTCATGTTTTACCACCGTGGGGAAAGAATACTTATAAGTACTTTCACCTACAGGTGAACCACACACAGGTCAGTTTCCAACTGGCTCTGTTGCTTCTTTCAAATCCATACTAACCCTTTTGCTTTTTAAAAATATATATTTTGTTGAAGGAATATTGCATGGTAACATTAACTAGTTTTGAGGCGCACATGAGAGCAAATCTTCACCTGTGTCTAATAACACTATTTCCCTTTTTCCCTTCACTTTATGGTTAATCTTCTTCACCTCATTTCCCCCCGCCCCTCCCATCTCTTCCTGGCCCTCTGATGTGCTTTTTCCCATTAAAAGTCTGCTGTTGCTCTAATTAGTTCTCTCTCTCCCTCCCTCTCCTCTCTCTCTCTCTCCTCTCTCTCTCTCTTTCTCTGTCTCTGTCTCTCTCTCTGTCTCTCTCTGTCTCTCTCTCTCTTTATCTCTGTCTCTCTCTCTCTCTCTCTTCCCCGCTCCTCCCCTCTCCTCTCTCTCAAAGTCTATTATTGCCTTTTAGCATTAGGACAAGTCTATCAAAGAACCTCCTCTCTCTTTGCTGACTCAGCTCTCATCTCAGGAAACCAAGCCACACAGGTGGACACTGCCACTGGAAAGAGTTAGTGGCCCTGTTAAATGCATGAGAAGCAAGTCGGTCCAGTAATGACCCTTTGGGAAGACAGCAGGAACAGCAGGAACAGCAGAGAAAGCAAGTGTTGATAGCGCAGGTACATGCCACGTCTCCTCGCTGGCTGCCTGCTCTCTCCCTGCAGAAAAGAAAATGTGTCTAACAAAAAACAGAAAAATCTATAACCACTATTCTTCTAAGTGGCTTCTTATATCCAAACGAGGTGTCTTATCATATTAGCCTCGTCCACATCATGTCCTATTAGCCTCACATGGCGACAGTGTCTGCATTTGCTTCTCAGGGGCCCCAAGATGATGGCTCCGACTTGCGTGAGTGCAGCGAGGAACTAATTTGATGAGACAGAAGGTGGAAGCTGTCACACTGCTGTGGGAAGGAGGTGTCACTCAACAGCTCATCTGCAGTCAAGTGTACCAGTTGTTCGCTGAAAGGGTGCCTGACACTGTGCTCAGAGCTGTGAGACATCTTGGTCATAAATCCAACTCAGCACAGCAAACCAGTGATTACTCTACATTTTTTGTTTTGTTTCTCAATTTCCAAACATCCGGTGTCCGTTTAATCCGGATCCCTGAAAAGAAAAAGTATTAACGAATGAAGTAAACAGGGTGTGGAGGAAGAGGGTCAAAAAAAGTGAATGACTACTGAGGCACAACCACCACACCTGAGACAAGCAGGCCAGGGCTGGCGGTTGCCAGGCTGCTGGGTCCCGCTGCTGATGCGCCTCACCTTCTGCTTCTCTCCCTTCTGTTCACAGGGCTGTTCAACTCACTCTCCTCTGCTCTAGCCTGGCCTCAAAAAGGCATCCAAGCATTAGACTGAAGAGATTTGTGGTCAAAGAAGTTTATTATAATGTAGAGACGTATACACATGCATGTGCATATACACACATACACACATGCATACACACATGCATACACACATGCATACACACTCATACACACATGCATACACACGTATACACACACATGCATACACACGCATACACACACACAGGAGGCACGAGGTGGCAGACAGATATCTGCATTCTGTTTTTCTAGTATGGCAAAGAAAAAGGAAGGAAAGCCCCTGAATTTCCATGTTGCAAACTTGTCAATGTTTATAGGTGCCACAGATGCATACGGTGTTTTGAAATTCAAATAGGTGTCCTCTTCAAGTGCAAAAGTGTGGAAGTTGGTACTGCCAACTATCAAGGCACCCATTGTGCCTGGGAGTGGCACTGAGCCTTTTCAAAAGACAGCACTCAAGTGGCTGTCAGGCCAGAACCAGGCTGTGCGGGAGCATGCCAGCCTCCTGGAGCCATGATGCTGCTGCCTTCCGGCCTCAGGACTCACTCAGCTCCTGCCCCTGTTGCCTTGAACTGCCTGTAGATTAGGGGTCTGTCCCATACCAACGCCCACTTGAATCATAGAGTAGTTGGCCAAACACTTTGGCTGCTGCTCACAGGGTGCACAAGTCTCCACAACAGGCTTAGATTGCAGCTTGAGTTTTCTCCCCTTCCCCATCCAGTTCCACACCAGCCAGGCTGCTGGGGCCCCAACTCCAACACCTGGGGTAGGTGACTCCCTGCCTGTGTAGATAGCAAGTGTACTCACCTACCCCTACCATGAGTCCTGAGGATTTCTCAGGACTGGCACAGAGCAGGGGCTCAAAAAGAGCTTGATTTTGTTTATTTTAGGATAGAGTTGAACTGGACTGGGTTAGGTTGGGTTGAGTTGGCTCGAGTTGGATTGAGTTGGGGTTGGATTGAATTGAATTGGGTTTGGTTGGGTTGGGGTTGGACTGAATTGGATTGGGTTAGGTTGGGTTGGGTTGTGTTGAACTTAATTGAATTGAATTGAAATGAATTGAACTGATGACCCCTAGTCCCATTTTTGAGGACACTCGGCCATTCGTTACAACGGTTGAAAGCAGATGGTTCAGGATACATCTAAGACAAAATGACTAGTAATTACACTTTCTCCTCATTTCTAGTCCACTTATTAAAGTTTTCATAAGGAAAGCTGTAGTTCAGACTTAAACCTGTCCCTCTCAATTTGCCTGTTCTTTGCTATATTGAAGGTCACTTACCTAACCTATAAAGTAATAAATTTCTAAACTACACTGTTAGGTGGTAAAAGCGAAACCACGGTCACAAACTCACATTGGCATGCCTTCTGGAGACAGGCATTGGTCAGGAGAAAGTTAGAAGATGCTCTGAAGCACATTCATCAGTGGAGCACAATTGGGTGATCACATGACACCCCTATAGGGTGGCTCTGAATGTCTCACAGGTGCCCATCAGCCATGCAGTGGAGATCCACCTTTCCTCCTGCCATCTCCTTCTCCAGAACATCACAGCCATAAGGAACAGCGGTTCTCCAGGAAGCATCAGGGCTCTCACAAGATGAAATCCTGGGTCAGTGACCTCACACTATGCTATGGCCCCTTCTCAAAGCTTCTGACGTGGGGAAAATCAGCCTCGAAGGTTCTGAGAGAGAGAGAGAGAGAGAGAGAGAGAGAGAGAGAGAGAGAGAGAGAGAGAGAGAGAGAGTCAGTAAGGCACCCACTGTCTTCCTACTTCAAGTGAGAGGCTATGTTTCATTTACAGAAAAGCGAGTTAACAAGCACCTATGGTAAGAAATACCACCTTTGTCATTTTTTCAACAACTATTGAAGACATTTGGAAGAAAAGAGGTGTATCTTTCACTGTGAATCTTAAAGGGTGGTGGTTCCCTCTTTTCACTTCCTTCTAACTTTACCATGTACCTTTATTTCTTCTCTTACACACACACAGATACACACATATAGATGCTGTTTCCATACAATCTCCATAAGTGAACTAATAAGGATGCATACTATCTGAGGAAACCTTTTTCATTAAAGAATTCTTTTGGAAAACAACAGAATATAACAGCCTTTCTACAAACCATCCCTATCAGATTTGCATGTCAGGAAGATCTCTGGCTCCAGTGCTGAAGATAGGCTTACTAGATGAGACTGCAGTTAGCGAGAATAACACCTGCAGCAGTCATCCCAGGGGAGACACTGGTGGTGTCAGGACAGGAGCAGGCATGTACTCAGGTCTCACACACCTGTAGCTATAATGAGTGTCACATGCGTTCACATGTACACCAAAGGTCACAGGAGCACTCATACCTACACTGGAGCACTGACACCTCCACTGAAGGTCACAGGAAGACTCACACCTACGCTGAAGGTCACAGGAAGACTCACACCTAGGCTGGAGGTCACAGGAGCACTGAAACCTCCGCTGAAGGTCACAGGAAGACTCACACCTACACTGAAGGTCACAGGAAGACTCACACCTACACTGAAGGTCACAGGAGCACTCACAATTCCACTGAAGGTCACAGGAAGACACACACCTATCCTGAAGGTCACAGGAAGATTCACACCTATGCTGGAGGTCACAGGAGCACTGAAACCTCCGCTGAAGGTCACAGAAAGACTCACACCTATGCTGAAGGTCACAGGAAGACTCACACCTACACTGAAGGTCACAGGAGCACTCACACCTACACTGAAGGTCACAGGAGCACTCACGTCTACACTGAAGGTCACAGGAAGACTTACGTCTACACTGAAGGTCACAGGAAGACTCACATCTACACTGAATGTCACAGGAGCACTCACGTCTACACTGAAGGTCACAGGAGCACTCACGTCTACACTGAAGGTCACAGGAGCACTCACGTCTACACCGCTCCTTCCATGACTCTCCCCAAGTCATGTGAGTTCATATCAAGACCAAACTGTTTGGGTAGATCCTTCCATGTACTGGAAAAATCCGTAGCTCTTTATTTCAACGCTTCCATCAAACTAGTCATTTCAGCAATCATGTTTGTAAATTATAAGAGCTGTATCCTTATTCAGAAGCAATTATTTGTAGTGAATGAAATTTTTTATCAAAGCAAGTTCAGGCCACCTAAAGCGTTAGACACAGATTTTAAATAACATCCTGCAATCAATGAGTTTCCCTGCAGATCATTGCTCCCTTGAGTAGAAGCATCACAGGAAAATCAGGAGCCCACGCACAATAATTCATTCCTACGCCCACACGCAAGATTAAAACACGGGACCACAGTGGGTTTCAAGGCTGTCGAGTCCAGCTTCCTTCAGAAAGGACTGTCAGCTGCGTGTGACACCTCACGGTGCCACCTATGATGAGCCACACAGCAGGCTTCACAGGCATCAGTATGACCTCGCTTTCAGGCTCCCTGCTGAGGCCCCACCCTGGTCCTGACCCCCAGGGTCCCAGGAAGAGGACCACGGACTGTCACTCCTTTGCGCCAAGACAAAAAGTCACCCTCAGGGCTCAGCAGGCTCTGGGCAGTCAGTGAGAGGTGGTGACCGGAAATCTAGAGAGGAGGGAAGCAAAACAGAGCTGTGGGTGGCCAGGTAAAACCAGACAGCCAGGGCGGGGCCCAGGGAAGCCCACGCTTGGGGAGCAGCCACATTCAACGGCTCACCCCATTGAAACTCAACCCATTCCTGTTCCACTATCTTCACCGGATTTGCTATTATTACACCAATCAGAGTGTGACTGTCCCAGTCTAATCTGCATAGCAGACTTGGTGAGCTCGCAACCCAAGCATTTCTTGGGTCCTGGCTTCTGGGCTAAAGCCCCAAGTACAAGCCTTTCCTCTGCTCCAGCTGCACCAGCCTCAGTTCTTGTTCAACAGGAGTTCAACTCTTCTCTCTGAATATGTCCCCTCCAGCTCACCAGTGCACACCTGAGGACTCCATCCTTGGACATTCCCAGAGTCCTCCCAGACCTCCTCCTCCTGGCCTGCAGTTCTTCCTCAGGTCATCCACACCAACACTCCTGCTTCCCCCATTGCCCTCCCAGTGTCTTTCCAGCTTCCAGAAAGAGCCCCAAATCTCTGGTCTACTGATGGAACAGGAAAGTCTGTATTTCTTCACAATAATTTCAAGGTGACTTCCATGTGACTGCAGAAGGGAGAGGCAACTCTCTGAAATCAGGTGACTCTCCTGAATGGGAAGCACTATGGAATATTTTTTTCTTCAAGAATTTCTGACAGAAGATAAGACGGTATCTGGGAGCCACAAGTTTCAGCATCCTTTCCTCCCAGCCTCTCAACACCTGAGCAGGTGATGAGTGGAGAAGAGGACACAGCCTTTTCCAGGGCTGAGAGAGAAAAGTAAGACAATCATGTCTGCAAGAAAAAAGAAAACCCCAAGTGAGACCCATTGCCTACAGCAGAGTAGAAAGTTGCTGGTTTGTAGAATGCTAGGCCAAAACAGAATTTAAACAGAATTCAGATATCATGGAGCTTATCTCTGTGACATCTGCTTTTCAGATCCATAAGATGGACAAGTTGTAAGAATGAAATGAGTTATATACAGCAAATGTTTTTAATGTAACAGTAAATCTCCATGTTTCACAATGACTATTCTACCTACATCTGTGCCTTTAAGACTCTAAGATGTCTGTCTCTTCAGAATACTATAGAGAATGCCTCTCAGATAGAAGTGCTGTCCTTTCCAAAGATTTAGGGTTATGTGCAGAATAACTGGGTTAACCAAACATCTTAAATGGATGAGCTATTCAGTGCTAGAGTTTATGTTCTTTAAGAGAATAGCATTGTATACGGTAAGACTTAATTAAAATCACTGCCCTCATTAAGATCCCGTGACATTTGGGAAGAAAAGCAAACAGAAGCTAATAGATGAGAGGAAAGGAGTTCCATTCATCATTTCTGTCCTTTTGCTTAGCCAGGTGGCAGAGACTCAAATCCTTTCTGTGGAAACTCATTGTGTGTCCAACACTAGGTTTCTTTTTCATGCCCTACTCCGCTGCTATTCCTTGATTTGGATTTTCATTTGCTTTCCATAAAGGTTCAAAGTTGCTCCTCATTTCAGAATTGGATGGATTTTTTTTTTTTACTTTCTGATGATGCCATATTATGCTTTTTACTGGTTAGAAATCCATAACTCTTACTTGGTGTCTATAAGGTAACACTCATTATAGTGAATTTACTTCCATTTAGGTGAGATCATTCTTCTTCCATTTTCTCCTTTACTAGTTGACTCCTCTATAAATTTTGAATAATTTTCTCTATATTGAAACCCCATAGCATTTTTGGTGGGAATTTCCTTACTCCACGTACCTGTCCTCCCAGAGGCCCACCCCTGCTCAGACTCAGTACCAGGCGCTTCGCGTGAGTGGTGCCCTTCCTCACACTGAACCCAGCAGTGTGAGTACGGTCGCTGCTAGATGAGGAAAACTTGTTTCAAGAAGCTAAGAAACTTGCTGGGAGACTATAACTCCTGAAGGCAGAGCCGGGATTCAAACCCAGATGTGTTTGACTGATGCTTCCCTTTATCCCACCATCCTGGTGGCGCTGCAGCGAAGTGCTCTCTCATCGCTGCGGTGCGCCGGTGTCTTCAGTTCCCACGCATGGTCCGCAGTCCCTTCAAAATAGTCTGCATAATTTGCAAAGCCATTGATTAGTCTCTGGCATCTATGTTAGCTCTATGGGTTGATGTACATTCCTCTGGCTCAGTATCATTTCAGAAATGTTCACAAGGGAATGATCTCCAATAACCATGCTGTCCTCCGAATAGAAAACAGAACTTCTCATCTTCAACTTCCTTCCCTCTCCAGTTTATATCTCTCCTTTCAGATGTCGGAAATTAATTCATTGTCAGATATCACATTCAAAAACAAATCTAGGCAGTTATGTTCCTAAAGAGGACAAAACTCTTTTTTTTTTCTTAATTGTGGTAAGAATGCTTAGCATGCAATCTACCCACTGAGCAGATTTTTAAGTGTGCAGTATAGAACTCTAATTTGTAAGTAGGGTGTGTTACAATAAATCTCTAGAACTTATTCATCTTGTGTAAATGGAATTTTGTACGGTGAATTAGCAATTCCCACTTACTCTTGCCCTTAGCCCCTGGGGGGTCACATTTCTGATTTCAAGTTTGACTATTTTCAAGAATTTATATGCAGTATTTTAGTATAATGTCTCAAAGTTCATCCATATTGTCACATATTGCAGGAACTTTTTCTTTTTAAGACTCCATGTATCCGTGGTACGTAAGTACCACAATGTTTTTTATCCATTCTTCTGTCAAGGGACCATAAGATTATTTCCTCGTGTTGAGTACTGTGAATAATGCCGCATTGCCAATGGGACTTCAGAGCAATAGATAAGAAAGACAAGCAGATCACTGAAATATATTTGAACTCAAACATTTCGAGGTGACAGGAAGGAGGATTTATCTTATGTCAACCAATTTTTTTAATTAACTCATGTTTAGTGCCCCAAAGAGTCAAGCACAAGAAAGCTAGGTTGTCTAGTAATGGATCAGAATGGAGTCTCCAAGGACAAATAGACAGACTCCATGTAGACAGAACAGACTGATCTAGCCATCTATCAATGTAAGGGGTGCATTTACAGTCGCTCTGCATTCTACCCAGTGGCTTATTTACTGATGGCAAATGCTTTCCCCTTTAGGGGTTGTTAGCACATTATTTTAGGCATATGTTGAGTTTGCCAAGTGAAAAATGTTGCCGACACTGAATACTTAATTTTAAATCTCTGTAGCATACCGATACACTCTAATGAATTTATCTTAATAAAGAAAGATAATGGTCTGAGGTTGGAAGGGTTGAGGCACACATACAATGTTCTGGATGAGGGGTCCTGAGGAGCAGCGCCCTGGACATATTAACTGTAAATGGATGTCATCTCTGCCAGGCTGACAAATTGGCTGTTTGATCTGACTGGATGCTTTGCATGCAAACTATGGAAGAGACAGAATCTCGGAAGCTTTGTAAGCTAAGATATGGAGGTCACATCCTCACCAGACTGAGCATCAGCATAGTCCTGCTCTAATAGGTCTGGAATCTGCTGAACTGGAGAGCATGGGCAAACACCTCCCCACTGAGCCCCCATGCTACCAGGGTGAAATGCAAGGGGGTGGACTGCTCCCAGGAAACTGCTAGGAGCCTTCTTTCTCCTCAAGGCTGGAGGTCCCTCTAGATCTGCCCCTTGTAGACACATCCCAATTTGCTGGGACTCGCTGATGAAGGACAGGTCTCTCCATGATGTCTAGAACAGGCCTTCCCAAGACCAGCCACTTAGGCACGTGGATTATTTCACATTGAGGCTAATGAGTCCCTGCAGGCTTACGAGAAGGTCTTACCACTCTCTTAACTACCTAGAAGAGTAAAAAGTGGGGATATTATGCAGAATTAAGGTTTCAAATAACTTTTCTATTGAAGAACTCTTTCTCTATGGCAGGGCACACACCCAGGGCAAAGCTTCGGTCTTTGTCATGAGTCATGACCACCTCTCCGTGTGGTCTCCTCTTTCTTTGAAGCCCCAGGCCCCTATCCCATCCCTTAGCTCAGGATACTCACCAATATTTTGCCGCACCCCCACTGACTTTAGAATCCACATCCAGAGATCCTCCATTAGTATGCCATCTGATTTGTTCTTTTCTTCCACTAATCTGTCTGGTGCGCATCTGATAGCCTGAGAGTACATGTTGGGGAGGGAGAAATTTTCCCTCCTCCTTGCACTGGAAAAGCAGAAATCTCAGCCCCAACATCACCAGAGAGAAGATAGAAGGGAGAGCTTGGAGCAGAGAGGGTATCATTGAATCCCTGGCACAGCAAGTCGACACAAGTGTGAACAGGGCTGGAGGTGAACAGCTCTGCTCTTGTCACAGCCAACAGGCACAGGGTCAAAGGAGAAAGCATCTCGCAGAAGCAGTGGTGTGGGGCCACTGGGGCCAAGCTGTCCTGTGTGTCTGCACCATGGAATTAGGAGCATCCCCACATAGGACCATGGACTCCGCTGGCCTTGACTGCCCCATCACAAGCTAAATTCTTAACTAAATTCTTTCTCAACCCTTTTAAGATGTGATGCTTTTTAAAAGCCTCTTGCCAGTTTTATACAGCAGGGATGTTCTTCTCTAGGAACTGGGAGGCATCTGTGTACATGGAATCATCAACCATCACAGAGTGGGGCCCCTAGCCCTCCGGTCTCAGTGGGGAAAGGAGGGAAGAAGTTCACATTGTAAAATTTTCTCCTCTTCTTCCTGCTGAAGACAATTCAAAGCTCGCTTTCCCTTTGGGTAGAGTGACCACACATACTATTTTAAATGGATCAGTACCATTTTTTTCATATTTCCCAACCATGCCACTACTTTTAAATGTCAATTTTATCCTGTTTTTAAAACACTAGGGCCATCTTTAACGTGGGACAAAAGGAGCTGCTGAGTTGCATTGGGTCCAAAAGCAGCTGCCCCTTTTGCCCCGTGTTAAAGATGGCTCTTGCTGGCGCTGACTGCAGTGAGCCACATTCACTACTGCTTGTCCTCATGCCCTGTGAGGAAACAGGAGCCACAGAGGAAGAGGATTCTCCCCCCATCACCCCTTCCACACGACCCTACACACATCTGTTTCTTCAAAGGGAGCAGAATACACAGTATGGTCAAGCTGCAGTGGGGTTATCTCTGGCACTGTGGGGTTATTGGACATTTCTGGCACTGGGATAGTTCAAGTGGCATGTATTTTAGAAAGGACATTTAGAGCAGACCTTATAGGGGCACCAAATTTATTTTTTGCCTAAGGTGCCAAAATTCCTTGCACCAGCTGTGGTCATTTGTATGAAGTTCCGCCAGACCATGTCGTTATCATGCGATCGCTGATGGCCATCACATGGGGCTTACTTATCTCTGGCCTAGCTGCTCTGCTCCTGCTCAGATTGTTCCACCTCCTTCCCTCCTCTTAGTCATCAGTGCATAGCCCTGTCCCGTTTCTGCCACCCCAGTGTCCCGTTTTTGTCTCACAGTGATATAGTCAACCTACCTTTGGGTGAAACCAGTTAGACAACATAGGGCCTGCACCCCTCCTCAGCTCCCAGCCCTCTGCTTTTGGGAATCTGGATCCAAACGTGGTCTTCCTCCTCCGTGGTTGTGTTCAAACCTGTGGAAATCAAATCAGCTTCTGCCATGTACAATTTCTCTCTTAACACCATGTTGAGGGGTTCTTAGCTTTTACCAACAATCTTAAAATTGTCTTTCAAAACATCATTGTAATCTGACTCCCAAAGATTCACTAAAATAGTGACGGGATTGAAACTATTTTACACTTACTATGTATATTTGAATCGGATATTCTAGAGTCAAAATGTGTAATCTAGAGAAAATTCTCACTACCAAATAGGGATTTCACAAAGTCCTTGCATAGTTGCTAGGTTTTTGCTTTCAACTATTGGCTCTGTATTTATGGTAGACATGGAACCCGGCACATAAAAGAAGTGTGTGCTCCTGTCAAGATGGAATTCCATTCCTCTAGTCATAGATCTGTGTCCTGGGATCTGGATGAGGAACTCACTCACTGTATTGGCACAACATGATTGTCTCAAACTTCGCATATTCTGTCAAATAATACGACATGCAGTTTTAAATTGACTTGCCATGTATCACTATACTAAGAAATGCGTAAAGGCAGTAAAAGTCCTATAATCTACATAAGAAACAGTCAAACATTCACCTGGCAGCTCGGGTGGGAAGAAGACGATGAATTTGAAAGTTCAGCACTTGTATGAACACAAGCTGTTTTGCCTCCACAGAGGCCAATAATAAAGATTCTTATATGACAAATATTATTCTTTACCCCTCAAAACCCAGATGGATTTTTTATTTGAATAAAACAAATTCTGCAGTCATAACATAATGATAAACTGAAGCACTGCTCAAAATAAAATCTTGCATGTGAACATTTTTAATATATTCGAAGTCAAAAATGGAACAATCAAAAGAGATTCAAATCCCTTCACACAAAGCCCGGGAAGTAAGCCTTCTCCAAGGGCTTTGACCAGAATAAGTGGGTTCGGATATCATTTCAAACACCTAGACATAGAGACGGTCCTGACTCCAGAGAAAAACAAAACAACTCAGAACAGTCGAAATTTTAAATCATCATCTTTAAAAGAAATATTGCCCACCTTATTGAGGTGTAACTGATGTATAAAAACTGTTTTTTAAGGAATGCAATGCATGAATCTGACACATTTATATGCTGCTAACTGCAACCACCGCAGTGTTAGTGAACAGCTCCATCCCTTCACATCATCGCCATTTCATGTGTGTGTGTGTGTGTGTGTGTGTGTGTGTGAGTGTGCACATGTGTAGGGGGGGCGAGGACATCTAGACTCTACTCTCCTAGCAGCATTCAAGTACACGGCTCCGCATTATTAGTAATTATCCTACATAGTACACAGATGCCAGAATTTGTTAATCTTGTAACTGGACAGTTGGCCCCTTTAACCAATCATTTTCTGCAGTCCCTGGTTTTGGTGACCACCATCTATTCCATTTGTCTGAATTAGGCTTTTTCAGATTTCACACATAAATGATATCATATAGTATTTGTCTTTCTATGTCTAACTTACTTCCCTTAGTATAATGTGCTCAGGGTCCACCCATGTTGGCACAAATGGCAGGATTTCCTTCCTTCTCATGACTAAACAATATACATGTGTGAGTGTGTGTGTGAATACACATGTATCACATCTTGCTTATTCATTCTTACCTATGCTGCTCCCATGTCAGGGATGCTGTAAATGATGCCGTAATGAACATAGGATGCAGGTATCTCTCTGAGGTGCTGATTCCATTCCTTTGCACGCACACCCAGGAGTTGCATGTGTGGGAGTGCTCGTGTGGTGTTCCTATTTTTAACTTTTTGAGACATCTTCATAATGGTTTCTAGAGCGATGACACCAAGCTGCATTCTCAGCAGTGCCGAAGGCTTCCCTTTTCTCCACACCCTTGCCAGGACTTGATCTCTCTTGTTTTTTGATGACAACCATGCTAGTGAGGTGCTACCCCACCAGAGCTCTGATTTGCATTCCCTGATTAATCGTGGTTTCTGGGTTCTGCCTCATCTCTAGCAACAGAGGTTAAAAATCAGAAAAGCCATGTATGCAGAAGGTTCCAGTTAGAGTCTGTGTCACGTGTAACATCAGACTTGAGATCAGCAAAAGAATCATCTTGAAAATTGAGCTCTCTCTCCATCCTCCTCCAAATCCTCAAGGAGGAGCCCACAGATAAAACAGCATCATACAAGGGCAGTGATGGGGTGAGTATCCCCAACAAAAAACAGTTCTCGAGATGTGTCTTCTTGTACATCAAAAAATCAGATGCTTACTTAAGCTAATAAAATAAATATTTAAGACATGAAAGTTACTGCTGCAAAATGTTAGTTCTTTCTCAAGCTTTAAAGTTCAGTTTGTATCTTATTATTTCATTTGTAAGCCTAGAAATACTAACAGTTATTTTCAGAAGGCTTCTGACTAACATTTAATCCTCTTTACAAACCTGAATCAAACATCTCCAAACATTTAAAATTGCATTCACCAATTTTAGGCACTTCAGTTGTCTGGTTACCTCATTGCAAAATAGTATAACAATATCTTTTTCTTAAGACATATTTTCAAGACAGGAAGAAGAGGAGGAAATACTTTTATTTGATTTTTTATTATTTATTATTTCGGTTGTTCACCCCAGCCCCGGGTCACAAACCCAGGTCCTTACATGGTCCACACCCCAGCTGCTGGCTTAGCACCACAATATCTTTACTGTCCTAATACTGTAGGAAATGAGATGAAATTTCTCCCTACCCCTGTAGGTTCTTCCTGGGATGGTTGATCAAGTTTTCACATTATCAGGAGAAAAAACAAACTTAATTTCATATGTGTGGAGAATCTACATAGATATGCATTCTGAATCCAATGAGAGAAGTTAGGATAGATAGATGGATAGATAGATAGAGATCCTGATCTAAGGAATGGGAGAGGGGCTCTAAGGAGAGCAGAGGGGGACTTACCTGACAAGGAGAGCATAACTGATGCTGAAGATTGAGTGTTTACCCTGTAGGTAGGTTTCTCCATAAGAAGTTTATTTCTGGTTAAAAAATAAACTAGTTCCGCTTAACACTCCCATTTCTAATCATTCTGGGTAATTAGCGGAATGGTAAAGTTTCTCCTGAGCATGAAGGGCCTCGACTTCAGCTCCAAGAAATCCACATACCAAAGTGACAGGTCTTGAGATGAACTGCTCTAAACTCTGGGGGAGGCCTGGTCTTCAGTGCTGACTTCCACATCTTTGAAAGATGAAAGACATTGGGACATAGAGATTAGCCATGACCTTCTGGCTTTAAATTTGGGTGAATATCAGAGAATTCAAGAAAAGGCTGACTTAAGTCTTACCTGTTTGGAGCTGCCCAGTCAAAGACTCAGGTCACCCAAGAGTGCCATTGGGCCCTGGGATTGTACACGCCCCATATTCAACAGTACGGAACCCCTCCTGGTCAACGTCTTCCCAGCTGGGGACACTGCGGCCGTATACCTCAACTTGTTAGAACACGAGGAACAGAATGCGTCTGTCAGGAAAGGCCGTCGTGGCAGCCTGCTGACCTTGTACTCTCACATACCTGTGTGCCACAAGCGTGGAGCAGTCCCTCCAGGCAGACACGCAGCCCTCACAGCCTGTGTGAGAATACGCTTCCCTGTTCCAGGTCCGATGTGCGCTGAGGTGCTCTGCTTGAGCATCATCTAGCTCCTGGGCAGCCCCGTGGCGACAGCTGCTCCTAAGGTAGAGGAGACGGTCCTGCAACTTGTACCATAGAGGGGTGTGTGTGGATCGTCTCCCTGCATCAGCCACGGTGCAAGGCCGTGGGGGACTGGAGCTCACTGTCAATGCCACTGACTGTGAGTGTAAACCTTGTCCTACCAGAGTCTACTGAGTGGTGTCTTTCTTGGAGACACCGGCACCTGAAAACTGTGCCAGGGACCGACACCCAGGGACTGCCGCCCCGCAGGTGACATTGCTGTCCTTCACAAATAGGTAGCAAAGGTGTCACTTGCTCAACAAGATCTCTTAGTATGTAGTTGGGGGTCTAGGGTGAGAAAAGAGACATGGATCGGTCTGTACCTTAAACCCATTACAATATGTTTATCAAATTCTTTTTGAGAGAAGTCTTGAGTTACACCCCAAGTACATTACTTAGAAGGTCAGAGTCATTTGTAGATGTTTTGAAAAGGAATATGTATTTCAGATTTGGCTGTCTCTGTGAGAAAGTATAGTAACCAGCTATTTGATAAGAACTCTATTCACTGGTAACCTGGTAGTAATGTTTTTATCCTGAAATGACTGCTTGCTCCAGACAGAGAGACAGACTAGACAGACAGATCTTTGTATTTCAGCATCGGTTTCTAGTTCCATATCCCCACCATGCTGAAATATGTGATAGTAAATGCCTTAATATCAAACACAATAGAAATAGTAGAAGCAGCAAGAAAACAAATAAAAACCTTACTTTCAAAGGAGCAATAATAAGATTGACATCTGACTTCTCAAAAGAAGCACGGGGCATCAATACCAACCTAGAATCTTATGCTCAGTAAAAATATATGCACAAGAGAAAGGCACACTTCCAGTTCCTGTCTTCATGGAGTAGCTAACATAAAACTGAAACATTAAACATTATCACTTTCTTCTTATCATCATCACTTCTTACTGTCATTTTATATCACGCAGAAATTCTGAGCTGAAATCTTCAAGGAGTTTTCACACTAAAGTGGAAACAGAGAGAGGCAGCAGCTTGAGGAGCAGAGTCTGCAGAATATCTTTTTCACCCTAAATTCATAATTAAGTAGCAAGCTCTTCGAACAATTGTTCTAAAAACACCGCTAAGTGCTGTGACAGCTGCCGCCCCAGAGCTCCCTGCAGATCTACTCCAGTGGCCGTGTTTCTTGGAAGAGATTCCGCTTCAACAAAGACAGACATGCAGTTGGGGAAAATGCCCGTCACCTGACAGCCTGGCGTGAAAAGGGGACAGAAGCTACCAGAGGCAGCTCCAGAGGCGCCACTTCATCATTGGAGCAAAACTGGATGAAAATTAGATGCCACCAGATGAAACAGAGGCGCCTCGGCTGCAGGACTGCTCAGCTCACATGCTGTCCTGGCTAAGCACACACTTTCAGGAGCAGGAACGACAGAGGAGCCCCCGGCCCCTCTCAGCATGTCCATTCCGTGAGGGGCCACATGGCACCCCTGGGAGACCCAGAGGGTGTGCTGGACAGAGGACACCCAGGGAAGCAGGAGTCCCATGCAATCACCACGTTAGGACATGTCCTCTGCAGAGCGGCAGCAGGCAGCCTGCAGGGCAGAGGCAGGGGACGGCGGAGCCAGAGCGAGCAGGCAAGGAGCAGAGTTCCGCTCCCTGCACACCCGGCCACACTTCAGCACGTGGAGGGACGTGGAGGCCGCCCCGGGCCTTAGAGGACTCCTGATGTCGGCACGTGATTTGGGATGTTTTTGTGATGGTCAGTTACGAACCTGGCATCTTTGCAATTTAACAAGCAATTTAAACAAGGCTTAAATTGAGCAAAATCTTACAGAGACTAAGAGCCTCTTAAAGAAATGTGTGTTTATGAGTTTGAGATCAGTCGCTGTTATGCAGAGGAACACCCTGCCTAGCGAAGAGTCTGAAGAAATCCCGAGAAGACACAGGCGACCGGACAGGACCTTTACTGTGCTCATACAGGGAGACCTAAGGACGGAGGATCCAGTTGTCTCGCCTCCCCAACGCGGTCCATCTGGCGTGTTTACGGAAAGATACCACGTCACCAGCAAGGAGGGGCTCTTCTGCGGGGATTATAAAAGGGAAGGAGAGGCAGAGGGAGGGTAGTTATAGGGGTGTCGGCAGAGGGAGGGCAGTGAGCGAGGAACAGCCAAGTGGACGAGAACACTGGACAGTCCAGTCGGCCAGGACAGCAGATTCCAGGGCAGGACGCCTCGGGGAAGTCAGCGTGGCGGAGGCAGTTGTCACCCCAGAAAGTCCACCTGCTGCATTCAAGGCCGTGCTGGGTCCTGGCCAGTGGCCGAGCCCACTTTCACGCAAGGGCTGGGGTCACGTTCTCACGCTCCCCCGCAGCCGTGTAAATAGAAAAACCTTGCTCTGTTCCTTAAGTGTCTATATTCCTAGAAAAGGAATCTGGCCTTTTTAGATATTTTGGAGAGTAAAAGGGCAGTCCTCTCTGAAACTTGGGAGAAAATATAGGATGACGAAGAGGCCCAGCTGTGTGCTGCTTCTGAAGACTAAATGCAGGAGCAAAGGTGGGCAATAACACAGAAGCCGTGTGTAAGGAAACGCAGAGCCGAGGCGTCCCTGCCGACTCGCTGGGTCACGCTCACAATTACTTACCTGCACTGTGCCTGCTCTCCACTGCCAACGTCCTGCTGGACACCAAGGTTTCCAAGAGACTCTCTAGTGGCAGGAGGCTTGCAGAGCACCCCCTGCACAGACACAGTCCCCGCTCTGTGCAATCTCCCTGCTCAGCCGCCTGCTTCTCTCTGAGAGATGGACTAGCTCACACAGTTTTACAGACTTCTAGCTCAGAAGTTCACCTCCTCTCGGTGCGCTCGTCAGACACTTGTCCTTCTCAGATTCTGAGCTCATGGGCTGTTTCTAGTTTGACCATTTCCAAACATGTTTTTCATCCCAACTCTTCTGCTGGGGGCCTTTTGCCACTGAGAGGTGAGACAACAGCATTCTCCTATTCACACAGGACAGAATATGGAGACAAAGGCTTCATCACTTGTGCCCACAGCAGTCTCCTTCGGCGAGATGGTCAGGGTGGGCCAATGACACCAATTTCCCTGGTTTTGACCCCGTTTCCAACTTCAAATCAACCAGAGACAGCCAAAAATTGTCCCAAAGCTTATTATTTAAAATGTCAACTTCCAGCCAGCAGCCTCCAATCAGCCATCCTACAGACTTTCCTTATTTCCCTAAAAAAGTCCCTAACTGCCTCCCTTCTTCTGAGCCTCAGAAACAGGTGGTGATGCTTTGACCCCGCTGACCCCTCTGCTCTAACAATCCTGAGAAAGCCACCTCTTTCATTCTCTTTCGGGCAATCTTTGTTTTCTCCCAAATTGTGCTGAACGACTCTGAGAAAAGACATGCCTTCCCATCTGTTAAACAATACCTGGATGAGGCGAAAATAACCGATCTTCCAGAAGCTAACAGTTTTTGGAAAAAGCCAGGACCCTGAACAAACTACTTATAAAAACTAACAACTCACTCATCAAAGTGTTTCCATCAAACATTTTCACATGAGGTTCATCTACAGGAAGAGACACCTGCAACCCAAGATCCATCAAACTCTATTCAGAAAATCGGAGTCACAGAATCTCGAGCTCTAATGTGCATGCTTCTGTGTTTCATTTTATTTTCTTTTTACTTCCTATAAGGTTCCAGACTGTCAAGAGGCACTTTGCCTACTCACAGTGGTGCTTGTAAAATTTTTATCGTTATCACATATTTTTGCATCCCTAGCCACTCCTTAGTTTGAAAGCCACACAGAAATATAATTTATGAGTGAGTTAACCAAAACATATGAGCAAGCAAGTCATTTGCTTTGTACTCACTTTCCTCTCTGTGCCCCTACCTTCCTGTGATACTTTTCTTTAATTAATCAGTTGGAGTCCTGGGCAATTGGATGCAAATACTCTGTACTCTATTTTGATTTTGAGCAGAACAATGAAACAGTGGGTGAGAAATCTAAAATTCTCTATCATACTATACATAGAAAGCTTTCTGTCTTCACAGACAGCATTCAAGTGCCTTTCATAATTGAGCCTCTACAGGAAGGCTCTAAAAGAGCAAGAAGACAGCTCCTCTCCATTCAGGATGCATCTCCTTTTGCAGAACATGCAGGAAAGTGGCAGGACTTGGACTCAACCCTAAGCTCTTTTGCCATCAGTCTCTCCGATGGGCCATGCTAAAGCACCCACCAGCTGGCTCAGACCCACTCCTGATGACCAAACTTGACCATGCTGTCATGTGGTCACATTGTCAGAGATGTTTTGGCTGAAACATATCGTCAGATTGTCCCTAATGAATGGTTTGGGATTTGTAGCACAAACACCTGTTCTAGGACCTGTCAATTGTATAGGAATCTGTTTTCTCTGTCCTCTGACTCCTACCTGTGAGATAACCCTCTGAAAGTGAGCAGGTGGTGGTTCAAACTAGAGCTTAGGTGTGAACTGACCTCTCCAGGTGGAACACAGAAGAATAGTCTTTTGAAAAGAATATCATACTGCCATCTTTACAGATCTCTCCTGGGTTTTTAACATGATAAAAATCTTTGGAAAAGAAAGCTGTGGAAGATAGGGGATTCAGCGAACCCCCTCATGGAACTCCTGAGACTAGGGATGCGATCTCTTCTATTTGTGTAACTTGACGTAATATGTGGACTAGAAGCTCTGACCACAGACCTTTTCATAAGCAGCGTTGGTTTGCATCATGGTGTAATTTCCATCATATCCTGTACAGCCACTGTGCAGATCTTCTAACAAAAAGCACAAGAAATCTGGACCTGATTAAGTGGGACAACTCCCATCAGAATCTCTGCCTGTGACAGGACACAGCCCACAGTGACTCAGATCGTGTCTGCAGAAGACAACGGTTCATCCTCTCGCTAGGCTAGAGAATTGTCAATGAATACAGGGAGCAGAGCAAGAACTGAAGTCAACACGTCTTATCACTGTGCTAAGCAATTCTGAGTTCAAACATCTCTAGGCTAAAAATTCTGGGTCAAGCATGCTTTCCTGTTCTCCCCTAACAATGTATTGAAGCCAAGTACAAATATTTCACATACTTGCTTCAAGGAATCATTGCTCCAGAAAACAATGAAAACAAACTAAAAATTTTTTTAAATTATTTCTCTAGAATATTACTCATAATATTCTCATCAATATCTTCACCTCCCTTTTCCCATCAATTTAAAACTATCATAAATGATAAGGGGACAGCATAGCTTAAAATCTATAGGGCAGTATGTAGATGCACGAGTAGAAAACTAACTGGCAAAACCCGTGCAACTTGTGTCTAGGACACACCCCAAGATACTCACACCATTGTTATGCCAGGTAACCTGGACACACCCACCCATCATATATATTCAAGAATCCATCTTGCCTGAGTGAGAGGCAGACAGCACAGATCGTACACACATGTGTGCATCCCCTTGATGTAACTTTTCCAGCCCGCATGGCACTTCAACTCACTGTTTCTTCTTTTAATAAACTTGCAGTGTGCTCCTGACCAAACTCTCTCCACGAATTCTTTCTGGATGGACCCAGAGTCTCATCACTGTGTCTTACTCACACTCCCAGTATCAATAAGCCTTTTCCAACACCTCCACCACCACCTCCACCACCACCACCTCCACCTGGAGGTGTAAAGAAACAGAACTAGAATATCATGGTCTACAGCCATAAAAATGTAGATTTATGAAGAGAAATTGACTCACAGGACTCAGCGAGCTGCAGACCCAAGACGAGGGGTGTGTAGTTCAGTCTGAGTCCACAGACCTAAGAACGGGAAAAGTCGGGTGTAAATCTCCATCTGAAGGCTGGAGAAGATGAAATGCCCAGGCTCAGTCAGTAAGGCAGAAAGATAGAGCAAATTCCTCCTTCTGCTGCCTTTTGTTCAATCATTACAGGAAGAGGGCCTCCCACAGGGGTGGGACAATCTGCACCAGAGTTCCCTAGTTTAATCTCATCTGGAAACACCTTCACATCTACACCAGAAATGTTAACCACCACAGATCCACCACCTTAAAGCCATCCAACCCTGTGCTAACATCTGTTAACATCTCCCTTAACTTTGCCCCAAGGATATACCATTCAGTCAGTGGTGGAGGTGGTGGTCGTGGTGGAGGTGGTGATGGTGGTGGTGATGGTGGTGGTGGAGGTGGTGGAGGTGGTGATGGTGGTGATGGTGGTGATGGTGGTG
>RJWH01008953.1:0-26279 GCA_004363575.1 Solenodon paradoxus | reverse complement strand
GGAAGCATTTTATTTATTTTATTTGGTTATTCCCGGGATGTGAACCCAGAACCTTGGGACGTGGGATGTATGTAGACTGTGACCAACCCCTACTCTACCAGGGCACGCCTTTATTTCATTTTTATTTAGCTGGTTGTTTTAGCTGATTTATTTTTATTGATCTTGGTTATTCCTCTGGACCTGCGACTGAACCCAGGTCCTTGGGAATCTATGTGGATTATGCTCCTTCAGAGGCAGCAAGCCTAACCACTGCTCCACCAAGACCAGCCAAACCCATCAAACTTTTGACTTAACTCTATTCCCCATAACTCCTGTCCCCAGCCCTCCCTGACCTTGCCTTCGATGCCCAGAGTCTGCCCTGAACCTCTTGCCCCTATACTGTGACCCAGTTCTCTGTCCTTCCCACAGACCTTCCCCTCCTCCAATGAATCCCGCCAGTGTCCTGGTGCTCACTGCCAGTTCGCCTTCTATGGTGGGGAGTCGGGGTACCACCGGGCCCTGCTGGGCCTGCAGATCTTCAATGCCTTTATGTTCTTCTGGCTGGCCAACTTCGTGCTGGCGCTAGGCCAGGTCACGCTGGCTGGGGCCTTCGCCTCCTACTACTGGGCTCTGCACAAGCCGGATGACCTGCCTGCCTTCCCGCTCTTCTCTGCCTTTGGCCGAGCGCTCAGGTGCGACTCTATGGGCTAGAGGGTGGGGGGACAAGGTGGGGTGGAGGGGACCTGGCACAGCCACTGACCACCCCCTCGGTCTTGCAGATACCACACAGGTTCCCTGGCCTTTGGCGCCCTCATTCTGGCCATCGTGCAGATTATCCGGGTGATGCTGGAGTACTTGGATCAGCGCCTGAAAGGTGCGGCCCACCCACAGCCGGCATTGGCTCCCACTGCGCGGCGTGGCTGAGCATAAGACCAGGATTGGTTCTTTTTCGAGAGTGGGGCAATGTGGTGGGACAATGATTGGTTTCTGCTTGTCATGAGGGTGGAGCTGAAGAGGCTTTGGTGATTGGTTCCTGTCTTGGAAGAGCAGCTCAGGAACCAATGGGGTGGGGTTCTTACCACCAAAGGCCTTTCTGTGGGGGTTTTCCCGTGTATAGTCTGTCGTGGGCGGGGCTAAGGCTAGTTTCTTTGCAGAGTGTGGGGCTGGGATTGGTTGAGCTTTAGGGGTGGGGCCAGCGAAGTGGCAAGGATTGGCTTCTGCCTGAGAGGCGGGGCCAGGGTGCTGTGCGTTTTGGAAGCTGGTCTAAAAGATGTGGAACCTATGTTGTGGGGCTAAGCGTCTGGGGTTGGGTTGATACCTACTTGGGTGTCAGTCTGGACTTTTTAGGGTCTTAGATCGAGTTTCTCCCTATTTCTTTGAGAAGTTGAGTTCTGGGAGTCCTGAACTATGGAAATTGCAGGTCTGTATCCTTCCCTCTTTTCCCAGCTGCGGAAAACAAATTCGCCAAGTTCCTCATGACCTGTCTCAAATGCTGCTTCTGGTGCCTGGAGAAATTCATCAAATTTCTTAACAGGAATGCCTATATCATGGTAAGTAGTCATGGGACACTGGATCCCATCTGCCATCTCTTCCTGGGTAAGAGATGCCCTCATTCCTACCCAGTGGGCTTGAACGCTCCCTCCTCACCCCCTCCCCCCAGATTGCCATCTATGGCACCAACTTCTGTACTTCGGCCAGGAACGCCTTCTTCCTGCTCATGAGAAACATCATCAGGTTCGAGAAAACATCAGCCTTTCCTCCCACTCACATCCCTCTCGCCGCAGTCCCTGAGCCAGCCCTCACACCTGCTCCTCACCCTCCCCTATAGAGTGGCAGTCTTGGACAAAGTTACCGACTTCCTCTTCCTGTTGGGCAAACTTCTGATCGTGGGTAGCGTGGGTAAGTACTGTTCACCCAGCCTGCTGGGCAAGGAGAGCCCGTTGGGGGTGAATTGTGAAGGATTGTTGGGTTCCTACATTTCCTGTGATGTGTTGACTCTTTGGGTAGGGGACCAGATACTTTGTTGAACCAGAACCCTCAATCATTTTGATTTTCCCCCCTTCCCCAGGGATCCTGGCTTTCTTTTTCTTCACTCACCGTATCAGGATTGTGCAGGACACAGCACCACCCCTCAATTATTACTGGGTCCCTATCCTGGTATGGACCTTTGGGGGATATCCACAGGGTTCTGGGGATTAGAAGGGGAGAGGGCTTCCCTCTAGAGGCCTTATAATTTAGAGATCAATAGAGATTATGTATGATAAAGATATGGTTAAATGAGTGATAATAAATGGATATATGTCTCAGGGTGGAACTACAGGGAATTGGGAATTCTGCAGAGGATTTGGGCTGGTCTAGGGGATCAAGGTGGCTTCACTGTGATATTGGGTCTAGGATCTGAGGGAGATGCAGGAAACAAGGGTATGGCTGCCCTGAGGGAGGACCATGTCAGAGCAATGAAGAAACTAGTAGGACTGGTACTGTAGAAGTAAAAGGGGCAAGAAATAGATAAATGATAGGAGGTGTCCAGGTCACTGAGGGGTTGAGTCACCACCTCAAGGGCAGTATCTGATGCAGACATGGAGCCCAATGGCCTTGATTTTTATCTTTGTTCTCTATGTGTTGGTTCTAAAATGAGTAGCTTTGGGTGGTTACTTCCTATTGCTAAGCTCCTTAATCAGTACATGTTTATCATATGCCAACCAAGGCCCTGTGACTCTCCAAGTCTAGGGAGATAGTTGTAAACTGGACACACATAGTCAAGCAGAGATGTAGGCATTAAATCTATAATTCTCTAAACATGCATGAAATGGCAACTGGACAGACTTGGATGCAGGGGTGTATGGTCTAGAAGGGCATAAAACAGGGTCTAGAGGTCTGTTTGGAGCAAATGGAACCTGAGAATTTGCGCTTAAACTGAAAGCAGAAGAATGAGGAGACTAAACTAAACTTAAGTCAAGGCAATAGCATGTGCAAAGGTCCTGGGGTTGAAGAAAGCAAAAAGTATTCTCTAGATGGCAGGACCCCCAGCAGGGTTGAGGAGTTAGGATGTTATTCTAGGTGGAAAATGGCATGATGCCAATCTGGGAGGCTGTGGTGGGTGGGACTTGCCTTGGGCAGGAACTGGGTGAGAATTGGCTCATCTGTCCTCACTCAGACAGTGATCATCGGCTCTTACCTGATCGCCCATGGCTTCTTCAGCGTCTACGGCATGTGTGTGGACACACTATTTCTCTGCTTCTGTGAGTGACCCCTCACCTCAACCCTTGGTGGGCCCTGACTGCTTCTCCCCACTGGGCATAACATCTTTCTCCAATGGGGCTACACACTCATCTGCCTGGTTGGCGCCCCACCCGCCCCCATCCCCTAGGGATTGGTTGTTCCTTAGCCTATGTCGTCTCAGCTTCCACTGTGCGCACCGCAGTTCCATTCTGTTGTCCCTGATACAGGCTTTAGCCAGCATGCTCCACCCCTGGGCCCTTGGCTTTGGGGTTTCTGGCTTTGGTGGGAACTGGGGGTGGGGCATGGGGCCTGTGTCTGCCACTAACTCTGATCTCTCCACCTGTTTGTTTTTTTGTTTTGTTTTGTTTTCTCTTTTCTCTTCCTCTCCTCCATGCCTGCTGGCTTCCCTGATTTTTCCCTGCCTCCCCTTTTTCCCTTCCCTTCCTGACTACCCCTATTTTCCCCCTGCCGGTTCCTGGGGGGAGCCCAGGTGAGGACCTGGAAAGGAATGACGGCTCTCAGGAGCGACCCTACTTCATGTCGCCCGAGCTGAGAGACATCCTGTTGAAGGGGAGTGCGGAGGAGGGGAAGCAGGCAGAAGTGGAGGAGTAGCGAGAGAGAGAGAGAGAGAGAGAGAGAGAGAGAGAGAGAGAGAGAGAGAGAGAGAGAGAGAGAGAGGCTGGCTCGGGGGCCAGAGAGGTCTCTTTCCCTCCCTGTAGACAGGGTGCATGTGGGGGTTTCCTTGCTTGGGAGTGTGGGGAACTTGTGTGTGAGTGTGCCCCCTGACCCGAGTCCATGACAGTCCACCCCTTTTCTGGTCCCAGCGCGTCTTGCTTCCTAATCCTCTAAGGCTTCTCTGTATCCCTCATGTGTCCCCGGAAGCCCCTGCCCCTGGGCTTCCCTCATGCCACCTGCTTGGGACCTCTCTTCGCAGTGGAGGACCTAGAGAGAAATGATGGTTCGGCCGAGAGACCTTACTTCATGTCTTCCAACCTCAAGAAACTCTTGAACAAGACCAACAAGAAGCTGGCGGACTCCTAAAGGCCATCCCCAACCTCCCCTCCTCTCCAGAAGCCTCTCACTGGGTGCTCGGCCACTGGGTCCCTAGCCCATTGGGTTACCCAAAGTCCTATCACTGCCGTCCCCCAGCCCCGCCCCCCATCTCTCTGTGCCAAGGGAGACAGTCAGCTGGCCTGCCTGAGAAATGTCAGCTCCACCCTCACTGACCCCTGCTGGTGAGAATTCTTGGGGCCTCTTGATGTTTGCTGCGGGTGGAGTTGGAGGGGAGGGGGCAGGGCAATTGTCCTGACCCCCCTCTTGCAATGGGACAATGATTACCTTTGGCCACAGACATCTGTCTCCTAATGGCTGTTCTGGTCAGGGCCATTGGCATAACGTTGGACCCAGAAGCATTTCTGGATGATTTTTTTTTTTTTAACCTGTATATGCATTAAAGGGCGGGTTAGGTTTTTTTTTTTTTTTTTTTGTCTCAACAGCAGAGGTGGGGCTAAGGAGTGCCTTCCAGTTGTCTTCTCCACTGGCTCCTTCCCAGCGGGGAGTGTGTGTGTCCCCAGCCTGGGAGAAGGAGTGTGAGACTGCAGGGGGAGGGTGGCTGGGAGCAGGCAGTGTGGACGAGCAGAAGGGAGGAGCCAGCCGCCTAATAACTTAATAGAAACCGGAGTCGGCTGTCTGGCCGGCTGCCTGGAGGAGTTGAGCTCAATTCCCCCCTTGGCCATTTACTGACACAGCGTTCTTTGTAAGAGAAAAGAGCGGAGTCCACCCAAGAGAAGTTTCCACGGGAAGGGGTGGGGTGCAGCCACACCAGGCCCCCGGCGTCCAGTCTCTTCTCCTGGAGGATCTTTTTGCCAAACTTGAACTCAGGGGATCTGGGATCCTGGTTCCCCCTCCGCCATTTCCCAAGTCGCCCAACCCCCCAATTACATGTCTGCTCATCAGCAGTGTTCTGAGATCGCGGAGGAGGGAGGATTCCTGGCCTGGGGTCCCCGTTGGCTGTGCCTGCCGCCAGCTCCTCCCCGCGCCCCACATCTAAACCCCCCTGCGTGTAACTGCATTCCAACCTCTAATAAAGTGCCTACTGTACAGAGAGTTCGGTTCTGCTGTGTTTGTGGGGCTGTGGGAGGGCTGGCTGCCCGGAGCCCCAACTTGGACTGCCCTGGGATGCTCTGAGGTGTCGTCTCCCCCCCGCCCCCCCTGCTCACTCTGGTAAAGAGAGACGGAGGTCCCTGTCTGGACTGCCTGCCTGCATTCCAATGGCTCGGGTTTCTACCAAACAAATGTCCCTTATTAGGCTCTGATCCCTAGAGCCCAGGAGGCACCGGTGACCTGTCTAGTCTACCTCCTTGGTCACATGGCCTGGACACATGCCCCCGGCCTGCTCTGTGCACCCACTCTCCCTCCCCACCGCCACCGCCACCCGGGGCGGCACTTAAGAGCCTCAAAGCGGACCCCAGTCGCCTGGGTGCTCGCTGCTGCCCCCTGGCGCCGGCTGTGTGTAACTAGTTAATGGGCCGTTCGCCCGCAGTTAATTTTCCGCCCCCTACATGCCTGCCCTGGAATGTTTTCCTGAATCGCCGCTATTTTTTGCAGACTTCCTAGTAGACTGCTATATCCCCACTTCTACTCCTGTAGAGGACGAAATTAGGTCAGCGAGATTCAGCGATGTGTCCAGTGGAGGCTCCGTGGGAAGGGGCCTAAGAAAGTATTAAAAGCCAGGTCAGGGAGTTGAAAGCCTTCATCCTCTTACCTTGCGCTGACCTCTCTGGGTTCTCTACTTTATCTGGATCCTTTGAATTTGTTGTTTTTCTTGCCCCCAACTCCTGTTAGCCCCACCTCCAAAATAGCTCAAACCTGCCCATTTCGCAAACACATTGGGCTCCCAGCCCTCGTGATCATTTACCTGGGGCAGTGCAGTATCTTGCCCTGGTCTCTGGTATCTTATCCCCTCTCCTCCACTGTTTCCCACACAGGAACAGATGATAGGCAATCTGAAAACCTGAGTGGGTTTGTGCCCACCTCTGCTCCAGAACCCTCCATGGTTCCCATCTCACTCAGAATGAAAGCCAAAGTCCTCAATGCTGCCCACTGGCCCTGCCCCATCTCCTCACCAAATCCCCCAGTGTCTAAAATGCTCTCCACCTGATTCTTTGTACGCATAGCTCCTCCTTCCATCTCAGGCGTCACCTCCTCCAGGAAGCCTTCCCAGGTCTTTTCAAATTGGTCTCTCCTCTTGGCAACCATATCTCCTTGTTAATTTTCTTCATAGCCTTTGCCCTGATTTGCAATTATTCATTTGTATTTTCACTGTCAGCCTCACCATGCAGAATGTCAGTTCAAAGGAGACATAGATCTTGCCCCCACCTTAAAAAAATTTTTTTTAAGGGAAAGCTGCAGACAGGAATGAAGGTGAGTAGGCAGGCAGGCAAAAAAGAGAGAGGAGGAAGAAGCTTCATTAATTTTATTTAGTTGTTTATCTTGGGTGTTTCCCCCGGCCCTGTATCACAAACCCAGGTCCTTGGGATGTATGTGAACTGTGCCTACCAGAAGCAATGGACTTAACTGCTAAACCATTAAAGGGCATGATTTTAATTTTGTTTGTTAAGGAAAAGTGCAGGCAGGAATGAAGGTGAGTAGGCAAGCAGGCAGGAAAGAGAGGAGGAAGCATTTTAATAATATATTTTTTTATTTGTTCATCTTGGTTGTTCTCCCCAGTCTCAGGATACAAACCTGGGAACTTGTATGTATTGGACTGTACCAAATAACAACTCCACCAGAGTGTGACAACCTTTAATTTTTAATTAAAAAAAAAAAAATTTAGTACAGTTGACCCTTGTGAAAATGGTTGTATTCACCCATGCACAACTGGGGATGAGTTGGGTGGGTATAAGTTCTAGTCCTGGGTTCGGGCATTCGCTGGATTCCACCAACCACAGATTTCAGGTGAATTTGCAAATGCAGAACCTCCCGCGGATACAGAGGCCAGATGACAAGTGACAGGATTTTCAACTCCAAGAATGAGGAGCTGAGTTTGATGCTGAGCATATTCAAGGGTTCGCTGTACACTCCCAGGCATGTCAGACTGGACTGGGGTCCTGGTGAAGGTTTTAATGAGGAAACATGTGATCTGGTTAATTACCTGTGGAAGGCGAGAGAATGAGAGGAGGGGGCAGGTTCAGGCAGAGCCTTGCACAGGGCACTTATCACCTACCTGCAGGAAGCACTGGTTTTTCTAGTCCGGCTGCAATTATCTGGGGAGGGAGGGGAGGTAGAGTTCTGAACTCTGTGGGGAGGAGGAGAAGGAGCATTAGGTAAGGGATGCAGGGGGTATCCAGAGAGAGGTATCTGGGGTAAGTGACAGGCAAGCAATGCGAACACAAATGCTCCTAGATGCTTTGATGGGAGGAGATGGAAGGGAGCGACTATTTTCTTGTGAAAAGACAAGGCAGGTCATCAGCTGAGAGGCTGGAGATCATGAGAAGAAAGGTGTTGGAGACTGTCGGTGCATGGATGAGCAGCTCAAGATCAAAGAATATTAGGAGGGTTGTGAGCTTTTGTTTTTTCATTCCCCCAACTCACAGAGTTGGAATGAGCTGGGGTAGATGAAGGGGAGCCAAGACTTGAGGGTCCGTGCAAGGAGTGGATGGAGAAGGGATCATATCACTATCATGCTATCAACCCTCCCATAGTGCCCACTCCACTCAGGGTGAAAGTCACTGTCTCCACGCTGGTCTAAGGAACCTCAGGGACTGTCCCTTCCTAAATATCCTTTTTTTTTTTTTTTAAGGAAAGGTGAAGGCTGAGAAAGGAGGAAGCATCTTGATTTTTGTTTAGTGGTTCACACTGATTGTACCCACTTCCCTGAGGGCCCCAGACTCTGGACTCAGGACTAGAACCTAGGGCTATGCCGTTAGAGGCGAGTGACATAACCACTGCTCCTCCACTGGGGTGGGTGGCGGGGGGTACTGTCTTCTTATTTTTTTAAGGGAAGGAGCAGGCAGGAATGAAGGCAAGTAAGCAGGAAGAGAGGAGGAAGAAGCACTCTCTTTTCATTTTAATTGCTCACACTGGTTGCTTCCCCCCGATCTGGGACTTGAACCCAGGGGTATATGGTTTGTGTCCTTTGGAGGCGATTTAACTAAACCACTGCTCCACCAGGGGCCCACCAGAAAGTTACTGTATACTGTTAACAATTGTCTGCCCATGGCCTGCCTGAAATATCAAGACTTTATAAAAAGTATCTTTAATAAAGCTGGACAGTGTGGCTAGGAAAAAAATTGTATCATAACATTATATAGGTTTAAGGTGTGTGTCACTGGAAATTAACATCTGTAGACAATACGCTGTTTACTATCATCAGCTGTTGTTTTAAGGAAAGGTAGAGGCAGGAATGAGTAAGCAGGCAGGCAGGCAGGGAGAAGCACTTTATTCATGCCATTTATGTGTTCATCTTGGTTATTTTCCCAGGGCCTGGGTCTACAATTGGGGACCTTTAGATGTGCCAGGACTATACCCAGTGAGCTAACCTGCTCAGTCACCAGGGTCTGCCCAATAATTCAGGTCTTCCTTCACCTTATTAGCATATAATTACCCCTTGTACCCAATTTCCCGACCCCCAGAAATGCCTGCTTTTTTAAGACTGAGTAATATCCCACAGTGTGAATACATCAGTCATCTGTCCATTGAACCCTGGGGTTGCTCGCACTTTCTGGCAATTGTGAATACAGCTGGGATGAACGTGAGTGTGCAAATATCGAGTTCCTACCGTCCCTTCTTTGGGGGCATCTGAGCAGAAGTGTAATTGTGGACAGTAACTAATTCTATTTGAGGGTCCACTATATTGTTTTCTTGCTCCATTTTTTGCCTTAGCTTTCTTCCAGGTTTCTTTCACTCTGTTGACAAGTTTATTCATCAAGGTACACTCCCTGCCCACCCCAGCCCCCTTGTATTTTCCCAGCTTCGAGATCAAATAAATGAGCTCCTTTGCCCCAAGTCGCTGACCTGGTTGATCACTGCTTCTGTCTCTTGTGATATGGGTCACTGAGCCAATCATTGGTCAGGTCACAGGCCTAGTTTTGGAGTCAGGTAGTGGGGACTATATTGAGAGGGGTGATTGGTTTCCTACAGCTCTGAGGTTGCTTGCTCTATGAGGGACCGAGGCAGGAGACTGAGATCAATATGCTCTTTTATATTTTTTAAAGGAAAGGTGCAGTCAGGAATGAAGGTGAGCAGAGGCAGGCGGGTAGGAAGAGAGGAGGAAGCACTTTATAGTTGTTGATCCTGGCTGTTCCTCTGACGCTGGGCTGGGAACCAGGTAATAGGAAAAGAGGAAGAAGAATATTTTATTTTAGTTTTTCACCCTGGACCCAGGACCTGAACCCAGGGTATGTGGCTTGCTCCTTTAGAAGTGATTGACCAAATTGCTGCTCTGGCAGAGTGTGCCTCAAGGGGGATTTTTGAGCGTGATCAGGAGTGTGGGGTTTGAAATGTCTGAAGATGAGGAAGGCAATGACTGGAGGATGTTCGTGAGGACACTAAAGTTCCTGAAGACGGCTACAACTGTCTAGAGGGTCTGTAAGAAAGGGACAGATCTCACCTTCATCCGAGGGGGAGGGTGTAATGGGGTAGGAGGGGTCCAGCCAGATGGGAATGGTGCAGCATCAGTTAAGGCAAGGTGAGAGACAGGGTGTGAAAGGCAAGGACTGTTAACTATAGAGTGGTAGGAGGTGAAAGGGTTGGTCAGGGCAGAGATGCTGGATGAGATGCAGATGGTACCTTTGTATTCTAGTGTGTATAGTAACCAAGAGAACCGTATATCAAGGAGTCTGATGTGATGGAGCTTATCAGAAGCTTGGGCTGAAAACCTCTCCCTCAGTAGCTAATACGTGGAATTGGTAATGGAGTTCTCCTTCTAGGTTGGATGGGGCACCGGCCCAATAGGTAACAATCAGAACAACTGTTTCTCAAGGACCTTCTCCCTACCAGCTGCTCTAGTAAAACCCTTGAGATTGAGAAACTCCAAATCCATCCAGTGCTGATCGCGAAGATTGTAGTTTGATGCAAATCTTTCACTTATCATGATGATCCTACCTGCCTTTTCCAACGGTCAGGGTTTCTCTGACGGGGAGATGCATTGGAGGTATGAGACCCTCAAAAGTCAATTCAGAAAGGTAACTTTGAGTCCCTCCCAAGAAAGGCATATGGACTTAGGAAGTCAGAAAACTAGTTATTTCTTGTTCTGCCACCTGGTAGCGCTGTTAGCTTAATCAAGTGAGTCAGCCAGAGTGGGTTCTCTTCAAGAGTCAAATAGCTATTGCTCTTCTTTACCATTAGTGTTAAAACCAATTATCGCCTTTGTCACAATAAACTTGGGTAAGGCTAAACTTACTTTCAACAATTTCGTCTGAATACAGGCTCCATTCCTTTAACCAAACCTTTCTTTGGCCTCAAGCTGTTTAAGATCAGCAAGTGGGGGGAAAAAGGCAAGATGAAGGATATCTATTATTTATGTGAAAAACAGCAATGAAAATATCACTAATCTCGGAATAGATTATCTTTGTAGTCACAAAAACTTCACGATGTGGCTGCCGAGGGGAGGGTATCACTTATCCGTTAGCATATGTGATGTTTTAATCTTGTTGAATAACATGTGTAAGGTGTGCCTCATAGTAAATACAAGACTCTATATGTTAAATTCACCATTTCACACATTTGACATTTTATATCACGTGACTACTTGTTCAAAATCCTGAACAAAACGTGACAGAGGAAAGCAGAAGGTATGGCATGCACCCCATTTTTGTAATCCTATTTTTCCTACCTTTTTAAATAATAGCTGGCATTTGCTGCAAAAAGAATTGCTCCAAATGCTTTTTTTTTTTTTAAACAAATGATCACCTATCTGTAGCTAAGGAAATGGGAGGTTCGGTCCTTGGTCACACCAGGGGTCTGGAACCTAGGGCAGACACTGGTTCTCGACTCCTTAGTAAATTAGTGGCACCATGCCTATCTTTGTTTTTGGCAAAGGATGATCCGTTACTAGGGAATGGATCTTCAATGACTTCATCTTCAACAGAAAGGAGGTCTTTTCAACTCTTTGCTCCGAATGCAGGCAGCGTCTGAATCACAGCTTGGCCCGTAGTCAACCGACCTAGCAATCACGCCCGTCCGGCGCCAGTCTGATCCAGACACCGGCGGGGAACTGGGGCCTTAGTTTAGGTACAGACAGTACGTCGGGGATGTCACAAGGCGCCCTGCTAGACTCAACACCACCAGGCTTATAAAGAAAAGGCGCGCGGTCCCCGGACCCCGGTCCCCTTAATTAACGAGCCCCGACTCGTCCATGAATCAGACGATTCACAAATCCACCAATCGGATCTTCTTCTTGTCTGGGCCTCAGCTTCTCCATTCTTGAAAGGGAAGGGCTCTGGCAGATCCCGACCAGGTCTGCTCCTCGGAGGCTCAGGGCCCGGGAGTTGGCGGGCTCCACATCCAGGAGGATTAGCTTGACCACAGAGCCCGAGCGCCTGTCGGCGATGGTCCCGGAGCCAGAAGCCCGGCCAGGCTGCTCATAGCACATGCTTGTCGAGTCTTCTGCCTTCTGCTGGAAATGCGTGAGCGAGGAGGAAGCTCCGTGGGGCTCCAATGGAGACTGCACCTCCGGGACCAAGATCCAGCCACTAAAAAGACACACACGTGCCAGCCTCTCAAAATCATTTCCGCCAACGTACTCATGGCGACGGGTGTGAGATGGCGGCCACGCATGCGCGTGAGCGCGCAACCACACGGAGGCTCCGCCCCTCCCTCGCATCACAGGGTAATGGCCGCGCTTCAAGCGCCATTGAACAAAAAAAAAAAAAAAGATGCGCCCTCATCACATGACGCAAGCCTGCCAATAAGGTCGAAGGGAAAGCGTGAAAGTCCTTCGCACGTGGTGTAGGAGAGCCCTGACACCGCCACTGTCATCTGACCGAGCCAAGGCCTCCAACCGGGAGGAAAACGTTCCGGCGCCACGTGACCGCGCCCACTCAACGTAATGTTCTTGTCACGTGACCAGTACCCGACTCCTCCTCGCTCTTTATCCCTCCCTCCCTCTCCGGCAGGGCGTGCGTCGAGCGGCAGCGCGCCGGCGAAGAGGTGGGGCTCCGGCCGATCACGTGGCCCCGCACCTCCCTGGCGCGCTCCCGCCCGCCCGCTCGCCCCCGGCCCCGACTCCGACTCCTCCTCTTCTCGCCATTGCAGTTGGGACTCAGCAGCCCGGTGCGCACCGCGTGGCTTTTGGGGGGAGACCCCGGCGGGTTGTGGCTGGAGGGCGGCTGCGGCGGCTGCGGTTGGGGAACGGGACGCCGACAAGGTAAGCGTCAATGTGGCGGCGGCCGGGCCCGCTCCCGCCTCTCCCCGCCCCCCCGCCCGTCCTCCCACTCCGCGCGGGCCTGGTTGCCGAGTCGCGGTGATAAGGCCTGGGGCGTCCCGCGCCGCTCGACTCCGCCCGGTCCCGTCCCCGGCGCATTCCTCTATTCAGCCTCGCTCCCGCGCTCAGCCGTTACTCTCCCCCATTGTGCCGAGGAAACAAAATGGCGGCGGCGGTGGCGGCGGCGAGGGCACGGTGCGCGCGCATCCGCCCCCCCCTCGCGGCCCCTCGGCCGCCGGCGGCGCCTCGCGCGGGGGTTGCGCGCGCACTGGGCCCCCGACCGCCGCCTCCCCCGGCCGGGGCTTTGTCTGTTGCGGCACGCACGCGCGCACGTGCCGGGAGCACACACCCCCCTCGGGTAGAGAGCATCCCAGCCGCCTGGGCTGGGGTAAGATTGCCCGCCTCACCCCCTCCTCCTCTTTGTCCCTGTCCCACCCTGGCCTCCAGGAGGGTCCCAGATTCTCGAGGCGGGAAATCTCGCCGCCTTTGTCCTGACAGGGCGCGGAGAGGCGGACCCCTTCCCTGAAATCCGGTTGCTCCGCGGATCGCACCTTGTGGGTGGGTTCTTGGGGTTCCCAAATCTCTGGTCCGCCAGCCCCACTTCCCCCGCAGGTCGGTATGTACAGTTGGGCGGTGCTGGTGGGGAGGTTTTAAGCTTTCTCTTCTTTAAGTCCAGGTGTTTGGTGTTGAACTTTTTCCAGCTGGCTTAGGATTTGCTTTCTACCCCCGAAAACAGAGGTCTGGTGCTTCTTCTGGGTGTAGTGTAATCTGCAAGAGTATTAGTGATGAAACCCCCTTGTTCCCTTCGTGCCTCCAGTACTTCAGTGATTGAGATTTGGGGGTGTTGCTCTTGAATCTCCGTTCCTGTTCATCTTCCTCCTGGGTGAATTACTTGGGGTGTGCGGTCATCAGCATGTCTTCCCGTTACCCCCAACCTGCGGTTTAGCGTCTCAGCTTGGGGAGCGTAATGCATGCCAAGTTGCTTGAGAGAATCTGCAGATGAACCGTCAAGGATACATCAGGTTCTGTATGAAGTCTCCCTTTTCCGGATTCAGGCATTTCCCGCGATTTTGGATAAAGCTTATTATTCAGGATTCTGCCTTCTGTTAAATGGGTGGTCTGGTGGCACATGAAAACTCGAGATGCCACTGATGTGAGACTTTAGATCCTGAGGACTTGAGGCCCCTCTCCAGGGATTGCTTATTATGCTTTGTGGTCTCCTGGGATGTGACTCAGGCTGTGAATGAAGTGTGGGAACCTGAGCTTCATTCACAGCTAGAAAGGTGCGGGGGGAGAGAAAGGCCCCAGGGCACCGGTGGTTGCTACTTTCCCTGTTGCTCCCAGTCCTGGGGTCTTTATCCCTGAGCTGTCTTAGCCTTGTGGGCACTTCTGGTGAGATGGATTTGTGAATGGAATCTGTGCAGACCCTAGCATTGTCTGGAGTTGATTGGAAGCTGGCAGATTCTGCTAGACTTGGCCTTGCTAGCTCTGCAGACTGATGTCTCAGTCTCCCTATTCCTGGAGTGAGAGCAAGCCTAGGAATCACCCTCCTGGGCAGAAGTGCCCTGTTGTTTGCAGTTTTAATTTTTTTCTTCTTGATTCAGCTTATCTAGTGCCTGCAGGCAAACATTCCTTTAGTTCCTTCTAGTAAGGATTTTTGGAGGCACATATTCCCTAGAGTGAGGAATCCAAGACTGTCTTTATTTTCCGTAAGTTCTTCAAGCAAAATCTCACGGGTGAGAGCGGCTGCTGTTTCCATGTCCCGTGTCTGGTGTTCATATTCCTTCTCCCCTGATTTAAGTTATAGGAAAGGCATGGATGGAGACAGCCTTGTATGGTCTAAGCTCCCTTTGGGTAAACTGTAGGCAGCATTTTTTATTTAGTTTTGCATCCTGGGTGTTCCCCCCTGGCCCTGGGACACACCTGGGTCCTTAGTAACCTTATCCACTAGGCCACCAGGGCGCGCCAGTGGCATCTTGTCTCTAGGCTTCTGCAAGATGTGGGGATTGGAAATAGGCTCACTTCTGAGAGACTTGAGAAGTCTTGGGACTGGACCTCTCTCTTCACATCTTACCCCTCTTCTTCTCTGTTCACCTTTTGGCTCAGAGCAGTGATACCTTGTCTCAGGAAACTTACAACTTCTTGGAGGCCCTGTCCTGCTACTTTGTGTGGTAAGTTGCAGGGAAGATGTGTAAATGTCATCCTCTGATAGTAGCATATGTATCACATGGAGGTCTCCTTTTACTTGATTGAATGTTGCTTTGAGCCTTCATAGGAATAAAGCTTTCAAGGCTTTGTGGGACTTTTTTGTTTGTTTGCATTAAATCGGAGCAAAGTTCTGGGGGAAGAGAAGGGTTTGATTTCTGTTTTCTGCAGAAAGCTTTGACCAGGAGTCTTCCCCCAGTTGGTTAGTGAAGGGAGTGGGCCCTAAGGGGTGAGGCCGCTGGAGCCATTATTGTGGGAGAGTGGTTTCCTCTCCACTTTGTTATTTGGGGTAAGTGGGTGATGCCTGTTTGTGGTGCTGGCAGCCTTACAGAAATAATTGTGAAAGTAGGGCGGACAGGTACTGTTAGAGAGGCTTGGCAGTGGACTGACTTTTCAACATGGTGTCTTAGAGTATTTATGCTCTATTGAATCCCCATGAGCGTTTTCCAGCACAGCACTTGGCTAGGTGATCCCTTTAGCGCGATAACAGTTGGAAAAACCAGTTAGACTTTACATATGCTGGGTTCAGCTGTCTTGTAAAAGTGATGTCCAGTTGAAATTTAATGTTTTACTCATCTCATTGCCTGTCCATAGAATGAAGAAATGGAAAATATAGCCACTAGTATTAGCAGGAAGATAAATTTACTGTCTGAGGACCATTTTTTTGTGGGTTTATCTGCTCACCAAGGGTCATTTAGTCACAAAGTTGAAGGGATCTTTTTATCGGTATGTGTAAATTTGCTCCGTGTTTTTTTTTTTTTTAAGAAAGGAAATGTAATTTATTTATTTTTGTTCATCTTGGTTGTGCCCTCTAACCCCGGGACGCGAACCCCAGTCCTTAGGATATCTGTGAATGAGCTTGCTGAAGGCGGAGGACCAAACCGTTGCACCCCTGCTCCGTGTACGTGAGTGACTTGGTTCTGCTGGCAGTTTGAGGTCCTTGATCCTTTTCTTTGAATGTTCCCAACAGTCATCCTTATTATTTTCACTAGGGTTGTGATTCAGACTCAAGGATAAGGCCTTCCTGGCATAATCGCCCAGGCCACTTGCTTTTCTGCTGCTTGCCTTTGAATTACTTTCTCTAGTCTCCAGTGCTTGTGTTTAAAGAATGAAATGTTACAAGTTATGTTTGTTTCTCTGTAAAAAAAAAAAAAAAATTCAGGTTAACAATCCTTGCAAGGATACATATTCATAACTCAAAAACCCTGTCTAAATGTCAGCAATATGGAAATAATCTGCTGGGCCCGGTGGCTTGCAGTGACCCGAAATATTTGTCTCTGGGCAACCTGTGTGGAATCCTTGCAGGATGGAATGATAGCCCAGCACACAGAGAGGTCTGGGGCTGCTCAGACAGAGATGAACGGGGACCACAGCTTCCCAGACAGAAGTGTGAGCTGGCAGGAGTGGAGAGAGGAGGTGAAGAAAGTCAAGTTTGGTGGAGTCACTTGGGTTTGTTTTACAAAATCTAAAGCTTCAGCTCTGGGAAAACACTTCCTGTATTTCTTAGGAAACTGACCAGGCCACTGCCCTGGGCCAACAGTTTCACTCTCAGGCATCCTGAAGACATGAACATTGATGTAGCTTTATTTGCCACAGCTTAGGTACTGGCAACCTTGATGTCCTTCGGGGAATATTTAGACTATGGTCCCTCCTCAGTAAGGAAGACTACTTAGTGGTGAAAAGGAACGAACTACGGCTACACATAGAATTTGGATGGATTCTTGGGTGCACATAGAATTTGGGGGTGCTTAAACGCTGCAGGGAAGAAACCAGTCTTGAAAGTTAACACACAAGATCTTAAGTTCTGTAATGTTCTTGAAAGGCCGAGATTGTAGAAACAGCCAATGGATCAGTGTTTGCCGGGGTTAGGCAGAGTGGGTGGTGAGAAAGTGAATTTGAGAGTTCAGAAGCCACAGCAGGGATCCTTGTGACCAGTGGTCTGGATCTGACTATCAGCAGCAGTATCCGTGTATGTTGGACTGCGTTGCCATTGAGAAAAGTGGGGAAAGGGTCGTAGAGTTTCCTCCTGTCTTTGAGACTGCACACGAAGCTAAAGCTAATCACAATAAAAAGCTGCATTTGAAAAAGATACCTTTACCCACTAAAACAACGCAACATCTATCTGCGTGGTAGTTATATGTGTGTGTATTTCACCCCCGCCCCACCCGGATCTCGAACCCTTATCTGTGAGCTTTACCTGGCCTGCCCCTTACCTTAGCCTCCTGAGCCATGGGTGTGCTCTGCCTGGTAATATTTAACATCCTTTGAAAAGCAAAGCAGTTCTTTTTTTTTTTCTCAACGGGGGGGGAACTTTTGGGTGAAGTAAACCAATTAAATTGCACATGGTATTAAAAAAACAATTTAGGGCTCTCCCTGGGTGCCAGGGGCTTGGTTTGTAGCTGCCCCCCACCAGGTGTGGAAGATTTTCTGAAGACCTTCCTTACCACCTTGTTCCAAAGAACATGCTGGAGAGTTTGTTTGTTGGATTCAGATTAGACATTTTGCTGTACTATTAGGTCCTCGTGAAGACAGATGTAAAGCATTTCTGTTGGTTTGTCCAAGAGCAGGCTGGCATTGTACCTTTAATGCATTGCATTTGTGTGTTTCTGGTTGATACAAGTGTTTTTCCACCATGTCCCCTCGAATTCTCACTATTTGCAGCTCCTTGGCATAGCTAAGAGTCCTCAAGTCATTTTGGACCCCGTTTTAGAAAGGTGTATATCTGGGGCTTCCGTCTTCAGGACCCCGGGGTATGCCTCGAGACCGGTGGCTCCGAGTCTTAGAGGCTACTCCGCTTTCCAGATGCATCTGTGGCAGCAGCCTGCACTTGCCAGCTTTCTACTTTGTCCCAGGAAATCTTTTGAATTAGCTAGCCTACACCACCTCCATATTTTCCTATGAGAGAAAAACCATTTTACCACCAGAAATTACAAGTATTTGTGATGATATGTCCTGGTGGAGTAGTTGTTAGGTCCCCTGTCTCTGACCGAAGCGCAACCCACATACACCCTGAGGGCTTGGGTTTGGAGGAAAACAACCAAGATGTACTACTGAGTTAAAAAAAAAAAAAATGCTGCTGCTTCCTTTCCGCCTGCCTGCCTGCTCGCCTGCACCTTATTAGTGAAATTTTCAAAAGTATTTATGAAAAATCCTTCTTCCTAATGTCTGCATCTCCCTGTGGACCAGTAAAAGTGCTTACTGCTGATAGAACTAGTAACCCCATCGTGTTGGACTTAGATTTATGCTGGATTTATTTACAGGCTGCTTGGTGTGCACCCATGCCCCTATTTCGGCATCTTCTGGCTCACTTTGTGAAAGTTATTTCCCGTGTGTCCTTGGGGAGGTTAGCTGGCAGCTCAGGAGACCCCACCATCGCACACGCAGGGGCGGGGGCGCTGCAGTTGTGGGGAACCAGCAGCTGGGACAGGCCCTTGCACGAGAAGGTCTATCTAGCTTGGACTTGTTCACATGAGCATCTGCTGTGGGACTGTCCCTGGAGCCGTCGTAGAACCCCTCGCTGTGTAATTTTGTGGAATGCCCTGGGCGCGGGGGTCCATCCCGGAGATGGGGGCCAGGGGCATTACCTGTTCAGGCTGAAGGGGGCGCCACCTGTCGGTTTATCCTGCAGACATCTGTTGATGCCTTCATGCCCGCTTGAGTGAGTTTCTTTTCCGCCAGCGATGCCCTGACGTCATCCTCTAATTAGAGGAGGTCAGGGAGATGATCCTCGGGCGCTGGCATATTGTTCTGTGGTTTGCACTCCTGTGACTGCGAGCTGTGGGTGGGCTGGTTTCCAGAAGTAAAAAAGAAACCTGATCGCTGTGAGTTGGAGCCTCCCCACCCACCCAGAGGTCTTGTTTAAAATCCTGCTGCTTTGCTCGCCCTCCATGCTTTCCTTCCTTGGGTTTCTTTGCTGAGAGGCTGGGCTGGTGAGAGTCAGGCTGCGCCGAAGCCCTTCCCAGCTTTCGTTTGGGATTGCATGGATGGTGTGTGTGTGCCAGGGGTACAGCAGAGCTGCCCCGTTCCCGTGGGGTCCCTTCTCTGGCCTGCCTGAGGATCAGGGCAAGGTCAGTGAGGCACCTAGGGAAACCTGTGAGGGCATGTGCCGGGCCTGAGCCCCTTCCACAGGCTGCTAAAAGCATCCTGTTCCCCAGCGCTAGAGGGTGATGTTCCACTCCCGACCTCTCTGTCAGATGCTGGGTTTTGTAGATTCTCCCATGGTTGGTGAACTTACTAGTTTTCTGGGCCTGGGAGCTGACACACAAACATCTCCCGTGGAGACAGGTTTGTGTTTCCATGGCCTGTGTCTTCCTTTTTCAAAGGAAAGGAGCAGGCAGGAATGAAGGCAGGTAGACCGGTAAGAAGCCAGAGGTGGAGCCAGCACTTGAATTTTTCTTTAGTTCACATTAGTTGCCTGCCCCACCCCACCCCAGGTCTTGAACCTGGGACCTTGGGATGTCTATAGGACTGTTCCCAGGTTGCACGAGATCCCTGGACCACCAGGGAGTGACCTGTTTGTTTGCTTTTTTAAGCAGCCTTTTATGGATTTGTATCCACTTAGTTTCATGTGTTGTCAACTTTATATAGTTGTGGCATTGTTACTAGGGTACTTTTCAAAGTACAGAAAAAGGTGATACAGTGTTACACCAAGGTCTGCCATTGCCGCTGGGCTGGACGTACTTGTGGTTGCAGCTGTTGTCTTGAGCTGTCAGCTCATTGTGTGTAAGATGCATGTCACGTAAGTAGCAGAAAGCTGCGCCTTCTTCTGCATATCAGCTTAGCCTTGTTTGTTTACAGCACTCGTGGTCTGGAGCAACGCACAGGTCTTCACTCGACCATTCAGTGAGCTCGGGTCCCCTCCACATGCTACCCCTCCCAAGAGGGAGACTGCCCAGCACCCCAGAAGGGACTGCTGTTCATCATCCCCCAGAGGCAGCCCGCTGTTTGCAGTTTTTCCGTCATTGATTCACTTTGCCTGTTCTTTCTAGAACTTGATAGGTGGAGGCGTTGGGCTTTGCGCCTGTGGGGGCCCTCACGGGTCGGCCGTATCTGTGGACCGCCCAGCAGTGGGCTCCGGGGCACCTTGTTTCCTGACACTGCGGTGCGGCCCAGCTCCTGCTACGGGCTTGTGGGCGCAGCCGGTCGCCTTTGTCCAAGGAGTGCCTTTTTCAGTGGGGTTTCTCCGTCCTGCCGGCCCGGGATACAAGGGTCTCTGCCACCTGGAACCAGGGTTTAGGTTGGCGTCCACCTTTGACATGGGTGAGGAAGAGGGTTTGCAAGATGACATCTTCCAGGTGGGATGCGGCAGCCATGCTTTGTACTGGGGGTTGAGACCCGTGACTGGAAGGGGAAAAAAGAATCGTTTTCTGACCTTTGGTGTAATGCCTAGATTTCTGTACTTTTTTTGTGAGAGTACTTCAGTTTGTTGATATTTTTCTTTTTTAATGGAAAAGTGCATTCAGGAAGAGAGAGGAGGACGGAAGCACTTTATTTTATTCAGTTGTTCACTGGAGCGTGTCGCGTCCCCGTCCCCGTCCCCCTCCCCCGTGTCTTGAACTGGGACTTTGCTGTGTATGTAGAAAGCGCTTGGTTTGACCCGCTGGCCAGCAGGGTGCATCACTGCCTGTTGCGAGGAGCCCTCTCTTTCCTCTACCATCTCCACTCCACCCTCACCGGAGTGGGTCTGACAGGTGTCACCGCCCTCTCTCGTCCGGCACGGCCACCGACTGCATTGCTGCCAGTCCCCGGTCCCCTGCCCAGTCCAGCACGGGGTGCACCCTCCCAGCAGGACTTGCGTGGCTCCGGTGGGGGTAGCAGTTGGTGTCATTTTAGGGGGTCTGGATTTGTGCTTCAGGCTTTCTTGCTGTTCCCAGTCTCGTTCCACCCCGAGGTGTTGGAGCTGCCCTCCAGTCAGGGGCAGGAGACCCCAAGGAAGCTTTCCCCGGCCTCCCAGCTAGTGGCTGCGCAGGCACTTTCAGGCCTGGACGGTGCAGAGGGCCACCCGGTGTGATGACTGAGCAGCTCCCCTGGGGCCCCGCTCAGAGAGCAGCCGAGTGCAACCCCTTCCTCCGCCAGTGCTTGACCCCTCCCCCTCAGCCCAGTCATCTTGCCAGGCTGCAGGGGCGTCACCTGCCAGTCTGCCCTTAGACGCTGCTTTGCCAGCTTTCAGTTCGTCGTTAGATGGCTCAGCAGCCTGAAGGCACTGTGGGAAACTCTGTTCGGACCAATCACGTCCAGGGCTGCCCCGGTTCCCAAGCTTTTCCAGGCGGAGCCTGCCACCTGGATCACGGGCTGGTGCTGCTCTTGGGTGGAGTGGGTGGGCTCGTCTGCCGTGTGCTATGCTGATGGGTTTGTAGTTGTTTACTCTTGCGGAAGTTTCCGGGGGGACCAATCTGTTTGCCGAGCGGGGGCTGAGTGGGTCGCAGTCAGCGTGTTGTTTAGAGCCTAAAGCTGTCGTTAAGCTCTGCGGGTCCCGCTTCTCCGTGTCCTCTGGTGGTCTCGGCCCTTCCATGGGAACCTGAGGTGTGACAGCTCAGATGTGAACGTCACAGAGGGACCTTGTCTTTCTGGTTGTCATGCCCGTTAGGGCATCCATCTCCGGCGTTGCTTCTTGTCTTCACTCCCCCGGGATCAGAGTGCCTGCTTTTCTCTTCCAAACACTGGGGTTTTGCTGAACGTTTCTCCTGATACCTTTTTTACATTGATGAAAATTGGCAAAGGAGCGGGCAGATAGTGTAGAAGGGGTCAGCAGTGTGGTGACAGGTGGACACTAACAGCCGGGTGTCAGACAGAAGGTAGCCTGTTGCAGATGTTGATTCGAAAGGATGCCTCCAGAATGTGGTGAAGTAATTTCAATTCACTTGAAAAATCTGGCCTGTGTCATATGTGAAGAAACGCTGAAGCAGGAAGAAAAGAAGGTAATCCGCTGAGTGTAGGCCTGAAGTCAGACCTGGCCCTGGAAGCCGGCTGGCTTTGTTTTCAGGGAATTCTGTAATCAGCTGTTGGTGCCCGGCTTGGAAATCCAGACGTGTCCTGTGGGGCATCTGGCTGCTAACATTGCTCCATTCGTGTGATGTGCCTGAAACTAAAAAGACTTTCTGATCTTGTAGATAGTTGACGTATTGGTAACGCCAAGGAAATCTGTCACAGTTTGAAAAACTAAGCAAAAATTTGATTTCCAGACACTACAGAAAAAGAAGTTAAAATGGTAAGAAAAACAATTTTTTTTAACCATAACTACTGTTTCTTTCTTCACATACAAAGATGTTTGTAGCGTTTCCCCAGGGTATTTGAGGCCGCAGTAGCACCCCCCATGAGCGCCCCAAGCCGTGGAGTTGCCGGCCTCTAAGCGACTCCCCTTCTCGTATAGTTGCCCGCCCATGACGCAGCTTCCCGTAGCCGGGAGCCCGGCGCCACAGAGCCTGCCATTCCCCTCTTTGGAGAGCCCAATTCACCCGACCTCCCTCTATGTGTCACTGTTGCTCTGTTTTCTCCTGCTGCCCGGAACAGCAAGAGTTTTAAAACTTAAACATTGTTTCTGGAATTTTCCATGTAATAGTTTCAGACCACCTCTGGGCTACAGGTTTCCGGGTAACTGAAACCACAGTGGTGGAAACCAGCATAAGAGGGCCACACTGCTGTATTACCTTGTTCCCTTAACCCTTGCAAGGTGCCACAGTTCCCCAGTTCCCGCACACACAGAGTGCCCGCTCCCTCCCACCTGCAGAGAAAGCGCTGCTGCACTGTCCCCGGCAAATCACTGCAGCCCTTTGGGAAGCTGGAGAGCAGGGTGGGGTCGCTGGGCCGCCGCCTCCTGTGTTACAACCTCCTCCCCACATCCCCAGCGTCCAATGCGAATTTTTGTGAACGATGACCGCCACGTGATGGCAAAGCACTCTTCCGTGTACCCAACCCAAGAGGAGCTGGAGGCGGTCCAGAACATGGTGTCCCACACGGAGCGGGCGCTCAAGGCTGTGTCCGACTGGATCGACGAGCAGGAGAAAGGCAGTGGGGAGCATGCCGAATCGGAGAACCTGGACGCGCCCCCGGAGGACGAGGCCAAAGAGGGAGCTGGGTGAGTGGGAGGCCCCTCTTCTTCCCTGGAGGCGGTGTTGGGGTGCGCGTCGCTCTTATTGAGACACCCCGGCCTGCTGAGGGCCGCTGAAGTCCTAACGGGTCGCACTTTGGGTTGCCCCCTCAGGGAACAGAAGACAGAGCACATGACCCGGACCCTGCGGGGCGTCATGCGCGTTGGCCTGGTGGCAAAGGGCCTGCTGCTCAAGGGCGACCTGGACCTGGAGCTGGTGCTGTTGTGTAAGGAGAAGCCCACCACCGCCCTGCTGGACAAGGTGGCTGACAACCTGTCGGTCCAGCTCACGGTGAGTGCCTCTGCCTCGTGGGCCCGGGCTCACCCCCAGCCTGTTGTGTGCTCCCGGTTTCTCTGCGCGCCTGTGGGTGGTGGCCACTCACGATGGCACCAGCGGGGCTTGTCATTCACATCCACACTCCATTTACTGGCCGGAAGGTGGGTGGATGGATGGTACAGGAACTTCCTCCCAACCTAAGCCTGGACCTCAGCATGTCTGCAAACCTGGCTTATTTGTTCTGAAGTCTTGCTGGACAGTGGCCACTGGCTTTTGTCCATCATTTACTGTGCCTTGGCCACGCTGAGTCTTTGCTTGATTATTTCCGCCTTCTAAGGCCCCTCTAGCTGTGGGATTTGAGCCCTGGAGTCTTTGGGAAGATGTGGCTGAGCTCAGGGAGCCCAGTCCTTGTCCCTACCTCCTGAACTCCGGTTCCTGCCACGTGCTGCCCCCTTGGGCCATGTTCTACCCGGGTTTAGGGAGAGGATTAGTCGAAGAAAACAGTAAAAACAAATTTGAGAGAGAGACATGCTTTTCTTTTTACGTCAGCATGCCTCCTGTTGCATGCGACTAACAGTTTGGGATTGTGGACAGAGATCCTAAATGGGGCGTGAGCATCTATGGCGCAGGTATTTCTGGGGAGCTGCCGATGGGAAGCCCCAAACATTTCTCCTTTAGCAGTAAGTCACTTAAGTTTGCCCTCGTCTGTAGAAAAGTATTTTCATTGAAGAAGAAAACAAAGTTGATGTCAGTGTTTCTAAAGGAAAAGGGGTCCGACCGCCTTTAACAAAAGAGAAAACGAAGTGTATTCTTACCGATTTAGATTAGTGGTGTTGGTTTTCCTTCTGCTGCGTCCCACGCCTGAGTCCTTGACCTCTATATGGCCTGGCTTCCACTTACGCCACGGAGCCAGATCTGTTGTTCTTGACTGGGGGACACCACAGGTCGTCACATCCCGCGGATGGGATCATTGACACCTACTGGGCTGAGGCTGGGGAGTCGGCCTGTGGCACCCCGAGAGCCCAGGTTGACGCTGCACGTGCGCTTCTCTGAACCCGAGTGTGCAGATGTGGGCTTAACTGATACACAGCTTGACCTTAGATGACATCGCATGCTGTGTGCCTTCAACAAGAATGTGCTCCATTAAAAAAAACCAATCATCCGAGAGTGGAGTGTCTTCATCAGGGCATAGAACCTGCATAAAGAGCACACAGGGCAGACTGGGAACTCTCCTTAGAGCTGCTCGCCGCCGCCGGTGGCTCACCTGTGGCATCTGCCACAATCGGTTTCATTCCAGCGACATCCAGCGATGCCCAGTCTGCTGGGCCTGTCTCACCTCAGCTTGTAGTGTGCAGTTCAAGCCGCTGCGGCTTGATGGTGGGGGTCACAAGGTGACGTTCCTTTCACAAATTAAAAAAAAAACCTTAATGAGATTGAGTTGTCCTAGGTTATCTGTCAAGTGACAAAACCAAGGCTCATTCCCGTCTCCTCTCAGATTCTGAACTCCTATTTTTGAAAGGAAAGGTGCAGACAGGAATGAAGGCAAGTAGGCAGGCAGACAAGAAGAGAGTGGAGGAAGCGTTTTTATTTTTGCTTTGTTCATCTTGGTGGTTCCCCTGGAACTGGGAGCGGGTGGACTGCGCTTGGCCAGAGGCAGCAGACCTAACTGCTACATCAGCGCACTCCCAGATCCTGAACTCCTACCCTTCGTGTTGTAAAGCTCCCGTGGAAATCCCTTCTCACTGTGTAGCCAGTGACCTCTCTGGAGGACCCAGAAAAAGGCCCCAGCCTGGCCAGCAGAGGGAGGCGCTGGTGCCTCTCCATGAAAGCACTGTTGCCATCCCAAGAAGTTGGCCTGTGTGCTGCAGACCGAGGGAGCACCACGGGATTGTTGATGACCTTGTGGAGGAAGTGTGTCTGAAGGTGGCCTTTTCTCTTGTAGGCGGTTACAGAAGACAAGTACGAAATCCTCCAGTCTGTCGATGATGCTGCAATTGTGATAAAAAACACAAAAGAGCCTCCATTGTCCCTGACCATCCACCTCACCTCCCCAGTTGTCAGAGAAGAAATGGAGAAAGTGCTCGCTGGAGGTAGGGAGGCTGAGCGCGTCGGCAGGCCTTCGGAGCGTGGCGAGCCTTCGCCACCCAGAGCGCGCTGTTCCTTTTGGACTGTTGGATAAAAGGACTCGGGTTAGCTTTGACTTCCTCTCCTCTGAGGCCACTCTCCCTTGGGGTCAGTGCTCTGGAGTTGGAGCAAATGGTTGCGCTCTAAGTGAGTAGCACTTTTGCGTTGGCAATTGCGCCGTTTTTGTGGCTGTCAGTCCTTGAATTCACTTGTCAGTGTTAAACTTGGTTTTTCTGTGGAGCCCTCGGCTGGCCTGCCTTGGATAAGCCTGTTCCCGCTGATTGTCTGGTTTTTAAATGATGGGCGACAACCAGAGGGGCTCTGCGTGAACGTCCCGTGGGAGTTGTGCGACCAGCCCGAGTTGCAGCAGAACTGAGGGCCCGCCCTGCTGGTTGAGGCGCTCAGGGTGCTGGGGTGCCAGGGTGCCCGGAGAGAGAGTGAGCACACCAGCAGCCCTTCCGGACCGTTTCCAACTGCTGCCCTGCGGTTTCGCCCCAAATCTTTGCACCTCGAGCACTAATGTGTTCCCAATTCCCAGATCTCAGATCTTGAAATCTTGCTGGAAAGTAAAGCCCCCCGCTCCCACCCAGGCCTTTCCCAAACCCCTGCCACACGGGCCGCAGCCCTGGTAGCGAGCGCTCAGTTCTGCGGCAGCCCCGACTCTCGCAGGCCCCGTGCCTGCCTCCGACTGCCAAGGCCCTTGTAGTTGATCAGTTCAGGGACGCTGGACCTTTGACCAACAGGACTCTCTCTGTCAAGGGCTGGGGCTCGGGCAGTCCCGCCTGGTGGGCGGAGGTGGTCCCCTTTGCCGCAGACGCCTTGGGATGGCGGTTGTGGGGAGCAGAAAGGGAGTTCATTTCCACTCCCCCACCTTTTTTTGGGTTGTTTATTTTTTTGGGGGGGTGGGGTTTTTTGTGTGTGTTTTTTTGTTTGGGTTTTTTTTTTTGTTTTTTTTTTTTGGT
>RJWH01008952.1:0-26278 GCA_004363575.1 Solenodon paradoxus | reverse complement strand
TGCATCTCAGCGAAGAATAGATCAAACCTTTTTTTAGTTAGAAATAACCTAAGAAAATTTCTTTGAATATTTCTTTGTAAGATAATTCATTATTTATTACAAATATTTATGATTTTATTTTTGTATTAATTTCTAGTAAAAACATGCTATATTGTTTTTCTGTGACTTTTATTACTAATTGCCATAAATATGGCAGCTTAAATCTATAGCAATTTATTCTCTATCAGTTCTGGAAGTTGAAAATCTGACATCAGTTTTACTGGGCTAAATCAAAGGTATCAGTAGGGCCATGCTACTTCCATAAGCTCTAAGGAAGACTTTTCCAGCTTCTAGGAACTGCTGTTAGTCTTATAGTTTGTGGCTTTATCCCTCTAATATCTCTAATCTCATTGTCTCCTCCTAAATTGTGTGTCTGATATTCTTCTGATTATCTTATTTATCTTCTGATTATCTTCTTACTATCTTCTGATTATCTATTGTGATAGCATTTGGGGTGCACCCTGATAACTTAAAAAATCTCTCCATAGCTCTGATCCCCATTGACCTTAAGCTCATAACCAAAGTTAAAGAGGAGGAAAAACTCCCAGATATATTCTATGATATTACCCTGATTTCAAAATGAGATGATGACAGTCAAAAAAGAAAACTTTAGAACAATATCAGTGATGAACACAGATGCAAAAATACTCAACAAAATCATGGCAAATATAATTCAACAGTCATCACAAAATTATACACCATGATCAAGTGGAAATTATTCCAGGGATGAAAGAATTATTCAACATACACAAATCAATCAATGTAATACACAGCATCAACAAAGTGAAAATCAAAAACCATACCATCATCTTTATAGATGCAGATACAGCATTTGACAGGATTCAAAAGCCTTGAAAAAACCCTTGCCAAATAGAAATAGAAGGCAAATACCTCAGACAGTAATAGTAATATATGACAAACCCAGTGCCAACATCATAATCAACGGTGAAAAACTGAGATTCTTTCCCATAAGATCTGGAATAAGACAAGGTTCCCCACTATCACAGCTGTTATTCAACATAATTCTAGAAGTCTTGGCCAGTGCAACAAGGGAAGAAAAAGACATTAAATTTATCAAAATTGAAAAAAAAATAAAACTTTCATTATTTGGAGTTGACATGATACTATACCTAAAAAACCTTAAAGACTCCACAAAAAGAAAACTGCTAGAAATAGTAAATGAATACAGCAAAGTGAGAGAATATAAAATCAACACAAACATCAGTAGCTTTCATATATGAAAACAATGAAGTAGATGAAAAAGAAATTAAGAAAGAAATCCCATTCGTAATAGTGCCAAGAAAGACCTGGGAATAAACTTAACAAGGGAGGTGATCTACATCTATCATGAAAGCTACAGGACCTTAACAAAAGAAATAGAAGTAGAAATGGAAAAACATTTCATGTTCATGGACTGGAAAAATCAACATACTAAATATGGCCATTCTACACAAAGCAATATATAGGTTTAATGAAATTCCCATCAAAATTCAGGAACATGTTTCAAGAAAATGGAGAAAACAATACTGATGTTTGTATGGAATCAGAAAGTCTCAAATAGCCAGAACTATCTTAAGAGAAAAATAGATCAGTGGAGTATTCACACTCCCTGACCTCAGATTATACTACAAAGTGATCATCATTAAAACAGTTTGGTACTGGAACAAAAACAGTCACACTGATCAGTGGAATCACATTGAGAGCCCAAAAATATAGCCACACATATATGGACAGATAATCTATGACAGAGATATCAAGAGCACACAATATAGAAAATTTATTTAACAAATGTTGCTGGAGAAACTGGAAAGACATCTGAAAAAAAGAAACTAGATTACTCATTACTCATTATTGCCTTGCACAAAAGTTAACTCAAGATGGATCAAAGACCTGGGCACAAGACACAAAGCAATAAAATACTTAGAAGAAAAGTTGGGACAAATACTCTACAACCTTAACCTCAAAGAGAACTTTGGGGAAGGAGCAGTTATGTCAACAGATGCCAAAGCAAAACTAAACCGATGGGACTACATCAAACTGAAAAAACTTCTGCACTGCAAAAGAAACCATCGCTAAAACAAAAAGACAATCTACGGAATTGGAAAGACATTCATACAACATACATAAGATAAGAGCTTAATCTCTTAAACATGTAAATAGTTCACACACAGCAATAAAAAGGCCAATGACCCACTCAAAAAAAGTAGAAAAGAACTGAATAGTTGCTACAGAAGACACACGGATAACCTACAGACACATGAAAAAATGTTCTATATCACTCATCATCTAAGCAATGCAAATAGAAGCCACAATGAGATACCACCTCACACCAGTGAGCATGGCCTATATCAAAAAGACTGGAAATAGCTGGTGCTGGAAGGGGTGTGGATAAAAAGGAACCTTCCTGCACTGTTGGTAGGAATGTAAATTGGTGCAACCTCTTTGTAAAAAAAGGCGGTATGGAGATTATGCAAACAATAAAGATGGATCTACCATTCGATCCAGCAATCCCACCCTTGGGCAATCAACATCTCTAATCAGAAAAAATATAATAGCATATCTCATAATAGCTAAGACATGGAAACAACCTAAATGCCCAGCAACAGATGACTGGATAAAGAAACTGGTACATATAATCAATGGAAATCTTTGAAGCTACAATGAACTAGATGGAACCGGAGAGGATCATATTAAGTGAAATAAGTCAGATAGAAAAAGAGAAATGCAGGATGGTTTCACTAATATGTGGAATATAATGAAATAAAATAAACAGATAAACCCCAGCAAAAACTTACAAGATGCAAGATGATAGTTTTTAGGGGAGGGGAGGGAGAGTGAAGGAAAGAGGGGAAAAGGTGGCAGTAAAGGACTCTGGAACTCTGGTGGTAGGTATGGTGTTAAATATAGATTGAGATGTAATCTCATTGTTCTATGAATATAGAGTAAATGAATATAGCATTGTGAACAAAAGAAATAATAGATATTACTATGAAAATAAATAAAAGAGCTTAAAGAACAGATACAAAGTTTCAACAAAATAAAAGATGAATGACGAAATACAAAAAATGAAGAATATCATCAAATAAAGTCACACTTAAAGAAACAGAATAGTATAACTGAAAACAACATGAACACGGTGAAAAAGCAAAAAGATAAAAAAAAAAACAGAATAAAATACAAGTAATTATTATTATAATGAAGGGATATTGCAATGGAATTCTAACTAGGGATGAAAGCAAAACTAATGCCAGAGGAAACAAAGCATCCAAGGTGTGGTGGAGACAGCACTCCTGAAATAAAGACAGAGAGGAATATTTAAATCTTAAAGGTGATGCCTGTCGCCCAAAAACGATTCACAAAATCATAAATTGTTAAAATGAAGTGTAAAAAAACCAAGTTGCATGAGAATCCAAGCAGAAAAATAAAGAAAAACACAGATGAAATGACAGTTGTCCTAAGACTTCTCCCACAGTCACACTCCCTAACAGAAGACAGATACTAATCTCTATCAATTGAGACAGAGAGCTTGCCCCAGTAAATTTGTGCTCAACTAAGTTTATAAAGCCAACAGAAAGACATTCTCAAGCATGACTGAAGTCAGAAAAAATCAACTGAAACTCTCTTGGAAAAAAAAAAGATAACGTCCAGTCTCTACATTAAAATTACTAATTAAAGCTGTGGTTTAAAGACTGATAATATAATTAATCAAGACAAACTGGGTTGTGCTGTAGTAATAAACACCTTTTGTATGTTAAGAGCTTAACAAAACAAAGTTTATTTTTCTCCCACACAATGTCTCAGAAAGTCAGCATGAGAGTTGACCACAGGTAGGGACCTGGGTGACAGAAGCTGCCTCAGCTCATAGCCGCAGCTTCTAGAACATGCAGCTGCCTCAGATGCTGTGGCACCACGAGAGACAGAAGTAAACATAGGCTTTCCACTGCTTCAGGCCAGGATTGACAACCTGCAAATAGGCTGGGAAATGGAGGCACACAAATGATGTGGTGCCTTTACTATCTCTTGTACAGTTGGTGAGCATGGAATTTATTTAAAAATACTTTCGTGAGTGTACCTTTGTGGCTGAGGTGGCTGTGGCCTCTGAGGTGCAGACTATGTTATGATCAAGGGCTGGGCTTCAAGTAAAAAACAAAAAATAAAATGAAAGATGTCTAGGCATGGCCTGGAAGTTTTGTAAAGTCTGCTGCTGCCGGTACAAGGCCACACACATACCAGGACTGGGGTTCGCATCCTGAGACCATGGGGAGCTACCAAGGTGAACAACAAAATCAAACAAATAAAAATGCTTCCTCCATTCTCTTCCCGTATGCCTGCCTATTCACCTTCATTTCTGCCTACACCTTTCCTTTAAAAAATATAGAAAAAAATAAGTAGAAATTATGGCATAACAGAATTAAGTCTTGTAGGAATAATGTAACAAATAAAATTTGACAGCTAGGAAATAGAATGCATACACACACACACATGCACACACACACATATGAAAGTAGTGGTCTTGCTTTTCCAAAATTAACAATTCTTATTTTCAATATATGGGCTTTAAAACTTTCTTCTTAATCCTTTTTGATTTTCATTAGAATTATTTTAATGAGAATGAATGATTTGTTTCTTCAAATGCAAGGTCATTATATACGAGTGTGTGTGTGTGTGTGTGTGTGTGTGTGTGTGTGTGCGTGCGTGTGTTTTTCTGATATAAGATAATTTTAGAACATATAAGCAAAGTACAGAAAAGTTATTAAAATTATGATCTATTGATATACTTTGGAATTTTCATACATATGTGTGTTTGTGTGTATGCTTGCATTTTATGTGTATATAAAGATATAAGTTCTTCAGATGATTTTCAAGATGTTGAGTTATTTTCTGGATGTAAAGATGAGAAGCAGAGAGCAAGTTTTTAATCTGTTTTTCCCAGTTTTCCACATTACATGAATAACTTGCATGATTAAAATATTTTTGAAAAACCAAACCAAATGTATCAGCTTAGATTCCTGGGGAGTTTGAAAAATTGTATGTGGTTTTTATATAAAGTTCACAGTTCTACATACTTAGTACATAAAATCTTACAAAGGTAATTTACCTGGTTCCCTGGTGTTCTAAAGTAATTTATGCTTTGCCACAGAGTGAAGCCAGAATTACATAACAAATAATACTGGAACTTACAGAAAGTCTCCATGTTCTTTATGCTTTCTTAATAGGAAACGTTTTAGCTGATATGAATAGGCGAGGAAGTTTTCCTGGCTGTTCAGTGCCAAAAATGCTATGAAATCTCATCAGGCCAACCTATTTGTTCTTCTTTTCATTTCTATTGCGCTGTGGTTTGCATTATTATTTGCTAACTAGATTGTAGTCGGCTGCTTTCTTCATCTATTTCACAGCTTTTTCTTAGATGAGAATTTCTTTATTTGCCAAATGCTAGTCATTCATTCATTGAATTTCTATGTGCACAGTGAACAGCTACAGAGCAATCTCAAAGCCACAGGACAATGTCAAAGGTGTTTCTTAGTCTATTTACATGTGATTATACCCGTTGAGAAATAAGTCAAGAGCAGGAAATCACCTTCCCCAAATAGGAATTTATTGTCCATTTAACTCTAAGAAAATTTTAACCCAGTGGCGATGATTATATTTTCTTTTATTTTAAATTTAGAAGACATAGAAGAGACACACAAAAGAGAAGTGTTTAGAGTAGTGTGTGAATGGTTCCAGTTTAGAGAATTGGAGTTTCAAATGGAATACTGTTGACTGCTGTAAGAAAGCCTACAAAAAGAAAGACATAGAAATAATCAACTAAACTGTATTCGGAATTCATTTTTTCTTCTAAGTTTTTTTGTTTATCTATTATTTAGTTATTTATTTAGATGATATGATGTGGAGTCATATAAGCCCTTCCTTCCCTCACATGTGACAAGAACAATAATGCAGAGTGCATCAGTGAGATTTGGGAAAGAATATTTTATTTCTCTAAGATTACCTTTCATGGAAGAAAATTATTCTTGGAATATGACATATTTAAATATAAACAAGTACATACACTATCTTTTAATATTTGAAAAAAATAGTGTTTTTATGAGCTATTCGTTTTCCATAAAAAATGGGATTTGTGTGTTTCTCTTCAAATCCTCTCAACCCTGCCTTTGGCTCCAGCTTTTGCTACCTCAACCAGTTCCGCACCTGCTTTGACCAAATTTTAACAGGGATAGCCTGACGACACCTCTCTTGGAACTAGATAATGTATTTACCTATCACTTTGTGCCTTAGAACTTCAACATGGTGATGTGGGATACCTGTGAGAATTCACTTAGCCCTCGAGCATGTGCAGTGTGCCCAAAACCCATCCAACTTTGATCTGTGCAGAATAGAATCTAAAGGACTACAAAGGATAGATTTGTTTCCCTTTCCTCTTTCAAAGGACAGTTTAGAGACTCATTTAATAATGAGTCTAACTGGCAGATGATAGTCCCTTACAGTGGTGTCCAATGCAATTGGTCTACCATCCTTTCCTTTTCATTCTCCTTTCTCTTACTCTTGCCCTTTTGAAATCTCTTTCTAACATAAGCACTTACATACAGAACTTTGACTCATGCTCCACATTTAGAGAATCCCAGATTAGACAAGAGGTACTAATAGAACCCCAGAAAGTTATAAGGATGGAATTGAACCCCAGAAATTTATAAGGATGGAATTTTAGAAATGACAATAAGGATTAATTGGTGGTTTTAGGTAATTAAAATTTTTTTTTCATATTTGACAACAATCTTAAAAATAATATAAAACTCCTGATAAATTATATTATTGAAAGATGCACTTATATCAATAATAAATTATCAGCTATCTAGGGAAATCATTAGGTTAGCTTTCCCATCTTCTCTATAGAAAACATTACAGAATCATCTTAGGAAGAAGCATGAAAGAATATGGAGCCCAAAACATGTTTAATAGTATTAACAGAGAAGTTATGTAACCCTAGAATAATCCATATTTGAAACCACTCTTCCATTATATGAGGGAATAAATTTCTGTTTTTCCTAAACAAGTTTGAGTTGATTTTCCATTTCTCACAACAAAAAGCAAAGATATATAGGCATCATTGTCCTCTTAAATGCAATGGAAGACAGAGTCACTGGCTTTGTGATCCAGCAACCTCACTGAATTGTTTCCAATGTGATTTCAAACATGGACCATAAGATCCTGAATAAATGTTACATTTTCTTCATTTCTTAGCTTTCTTATTACTGTCTGAAGAATAACTTTTCTAAGTTTGTGTATGTTGTTTTCTCTTCTTGACATTTTTATATCACCCTGATTTTCTTCTCATATAATAGATAAATTTGTATTTAATGTCTTTTTCATAGGAGTTTAAGCTCCAAGAGGGGACTTTGCTGTTTACTTTTATTTTCAAAGTAATATCCTTGGCACCTAACCCAATGTCTAGCATGAAAAGAATATTACTTGAGTGAGGAAAGTAGTACCTAAGAAAGTAATAGAATGAATGAATGATTGAGCTCATATAAATATGAAAACCAGGAATCTAAATCACTATATGACTACGTAAAGATACATTGCACATGTATAAATGTATATGTGTTATACATGTATTTGTACATATATGCATATAGACATATGTGCACATATACACATGCAGGAATATACACATATATTTGAGAATGTGATAGCAAATTTATACAGGCCTCAAACTCCATCTCATGTAACAAGACTTAAGATTCTTTCCAAACTTCATCTGATTTTAGGGTCAAGTAGTTAGTGGAAGAGATGACCAAAAAAGACAAATGTATTCTATGAATACATTGAGAAAATAATTAATTTTATGTGTCATTAGTCTGTTTCTTCACAAATTAAGAAGAAATTTAAAATAACTAGGTATAACATGTGGGATGAAAATAGCTAAACATTTCAATAAGAATAAGTCATTAAAGATCCTAAAAATGGGCTTAAAATGAAATACAAATGACTTCTGTGAGGGTTGATATGTACCATGGGCTAGAACACCATAGCAAAGAGGATAACTGCTTATAAAGACAAACTACTTGCAACCAGGGAAGTGAGAACCCACCTCATCACTATTGTAACTGAATAAGATTTCTATTATTGACCATAATTACCTCCCTTCCAAAAATTATTACATTCTGAAATAGCCAGAAGAATTAAGGAAAATGACATGAAACTTGAAAATAAGAATAAAAGGAAAACATCACATTCTTTCACTGACACATTGGGGCATTTTTCTTAACAGCTCCACTCTTCAATTAATTCTCTTGGAGACTGTTGCTCTGAAAGCTATGTTAACTTGGAGATTGTTTTTCCCATAGAAAAGATCACATCTGAAAGGTTTTAGTATTCTTGTCCTATTGAACCTTAATAAAGTTTGCATCTTACCTAGACAACTAGTTTTCATACTTTAGAATGTTCTTGAGCCAGCTTTACCATTCTACCGGCCACATAATGAGTTAATTGGTGATACAATCTTTGCATAAAATGCTTATTTAATTTTTGAAAGTTATTGTTTGATGGAGCCTATGCTCATTTTTGTCTACTTAGCACATTGTTTTGAGAAAAAAATTAAGTCATTAGCAATCCCATTTTGGATTTCTCTTCTTTCATTGACTATGTAAGAACAAATTTGGCTTTCCTTTCACCACCACTAGAGCTACTTTTTTCTTTAGGATGAGTGAACTTTATTAACTGGTTCTTTCATGTAGCAGAACTCTTTTTTCATTGAGACTGGTTAAATTTCACAAGCAGCGCCTACATGTTCTAACCTTACATAACAGAGCTTGACACGTCATATCCTAAAGGCTCTCAGGCAGAAGGGAGAGATGTTGGCGATTTCTGATGTTTGAGTGCTCTCAGATTTTCTTTCCCCCACCTTAGTATTCTTTTTCTGCTTTTGTAACATCACAGACCAGTAGGCTGCTCATGGAAGTGACTTAGTGTGTAGAATCACTTATTTCTAGAAATATAAAAGTGGTGTGAGATGTGATAAGGCCGCCAACATGGGTGAATTGTTACCAAGGTAGGACTCCCAAGGGAATGGTATTAATGATGTGTTTTAAAGCCATCTTTTTGGTGCCTCTGTCTCTGTGAAGCCAGTACACCATCTGGCAGTTAGGCATGCTGCCATTTTGACAGATGGGACCAAGTATAGGAGACTCTGAGTCCATGTATTACTATCGACCACTGAGTTGACAGGGTTTTCAGTAGAAAAACTCAACCAACTTTTTTCACCTCATCTTCTGGTTCTTCAGTAAAAGAAGATGTCGTTTCTTCTTTCAAGTGAGGAAGAAACAAAAAAAATAGTTTTCTCTTGAGAATCTGGTGTTGTCAGAGTATGAGGTGGTGCCAAATCTTTCACATGCTAAATTATTGATAAAATTTAAGCAAATTAACTCACATAGTTTCCTTCAAAAGTTTTATAACAGCCTATATTTTAGCTGTATAATTTGGTATGTATGGAGTCATTCTGATATTATTTAGAAATGAAACATATTGAGTCACATTTTTCCTCTTTTGTTGCCCTAAAATGTACTTAGACTAAGAGTAGAGAGGCTGTCATTTGCTACTTGGAAAATTTTTAGTGATGTCTTTAGATATAATTATATGTTATGACTCAAAGGAGTGAAAAACACATTTCTTGCTCTCAAGAAGCATCAATTTGTTGGAGAGATAAAACACATACCTTAAAAAAATGACATTTCTTCTTTCATTACAAAAGTAATTAATAATTAGAATTGAGCAGCTGAAAAATACAGACGTGTATAAAAAGAAAAAAATAGTCATACAGAACTAATTCCTGCTGTACTTTGGAGTATTAATTTCCTATTGATATGTGTGAGAGAGATTGTATTTTCTTTCCTTTTTTCTTTTGGTCTGCCTTAACAACTTTAATTTGTTCTTAAAAATCCTGCCCACTAAGTGAAAAGCTGTTATGAAAAAATATTCCTTTTCTTATCTCTTTTTTTCAATTGAGGTAACATTGATTTACAAGGCAATATACATTTTAGATGTGCACATTCACTATTCATCAAATATATGATAACACCATGCCCATAATCAGATTTCCAATAGTCCTCTATCACTGTCCATTGGAACCCACTGCTCTTGGTTTCTGGCCCCAATTCCCTTCCCCTCTGGTAACCTCAGTTCTGTTGTCAGAGTCCAAGGGTTAGTTTTTGTTTTGTTTTGTTTTATCTATTTGTTTGTTTTGTTTTTATATTACAGTATTTATCTTTCTCTTTCTGACTTATTTAACTCATTATAATCCCCTCCATCCATGTTGTCTCAAATGGCAACATTTCATCTTTTTTATAGCGAGTAGTATTTCTTTGTGTACATATGCCACATCTTCGTTATTCAGTCATCTGTTAATGGGCACTTAGGATGTTTCCACTTCTTACCTATTGTAAATAGTGCTGCAATACGTATAACAGTGCATATGTTTTTGCAATTTAGTGTTCAGGTGTTTTTGGATAGATTCCTACAGTGGAGTTGCTGGATTATACAGTAGTTCTACTTTTAACCATTTCAGAAAATTACATACAGTTCCTCAAAGTGGCTGCCCTGATTTACATTCTTACTAGCAGTGTACAAGGGTTTATTTTCTCTACAGCCTCACCAACACTTGTTCCTAGTTTTTTCTACATAGGCCATTCTCACGGGTGTGAAGTGATAACATGTTTTTGATCTGCATTTCTCAATATTAAATGATGATGAGTATTTTTCCCATGACTGTTGACCTTCTGTGTAGCTTTTTTTTGAGAGATGTCTATTCAAATTTGCCACCCATTTAAAAAAATTTTATTGAAGGAACATTGCATTATAGCATTGTATAGATTTATGGTGTGCATGATTGTACATCAACATTTGTGTATAATGCATTAAGTTTGCCAACAACAGTTCAATTCTGTCCTTCAAGAAACCTTTTCTGAAAATTGATTTTATTGAGGGAATATTGTATTATATTAAATAGGTTTAAGGTATAATAGCATAAGAAATCAACGTCTGTGTGCAGTAGAGTAAATTCACCACTATTTCATTTTTTCCTTCACTCTATAATTAATTCCCTTTACCCCGTTTGCCCCTACACACTCTCCTTTCTATTTCTGTACCCACTGATTTTCTTTTATTTTTGACTAAAAGTCTATTTTTGTTTGATATGGTTCATTTTTAAATCTATTTTCATTCAAAAAGTTGATTTGCCTAGTATCTCTATATACCACATATGAGAGATATACAATGTCTTTCTATCTTATCTCACTAAATGTAATTCCTTGTAGGTCCATCCATGTTGCTGAAAATGGCAGAATTTTTCATTTTATAGCTGTATAGTATCCCATTATTTATATATACCACATCTTTCATCACTCATCTATCAATGGACATGTAGGTTATTTCCCACTTTGGGTTATTGTAAATAATGCTGAAATGAACATGGGTATGCATATATCTTTGCAAATAAGTGCTGCTTTGCTTTTAATGTAGACATGCAGTAGAGAAATAACTGGATTATATGGGACTCCCATTCTAAATTTTTTGAGGAATCTCTATACTTCTTTCCATAATGGTTACACCACTTCATAGTCCCCCGAACAGTGTAAAAGAGTTCCCTTTTCTCTATATCCTCTCTCAGTACTTGTTTCCGTTCTTTTGGATAATAACCATTTTTATTGATGTGAGGTGAAATCTCATCGTTGTTTTGATTTTCACTTCCCTAATGATAAGAGCTAGAATATCTTTTCATGTGCCTATTGGCCATTTACATACCTTCTTCAGAGCTGGATATATTAATATCTACCCATTTGAAAATTAGATTATTAGTTTTGCTGTTATTTTTATAAGTTCTTCATATATTTTAGATATTAATCTCTTGTCAGATGTCTGATGTGCAGAAATATCCTTTCCCATTCAGTAAGATGTCTTTTTGTTAGGATGAGAGCTTCTTCTGCTATGCAGAAGTTTTTGAATTTGATGCAATCAGTTTTTGTTTCTTTTGAAATTTATTTATCTTGCTATTGGAGTTGAGTTCCCAAGGACATATCTGATGCTAATTTTTTGATTGGGTTGAGTTATTTTGTTTTTGATTCGTTGGAACGATGTTATATGTGTTCTTTATGTATCTTTACTATTAACTTCTTGTCAGATGATGTATGATGGGAAAATATTTTTCTTTTTCTCAATGATAGCTATTTTTGCTATGCAGAAACTTTGTAGTTAGATGCAGTCTCATTTGTTTGTTTTGTTTTTCTTTCTCTTTCCATGACAGTCCCCAAAGACATCTGTAAGATTGATATCATGAAACATATTGCCTATGGTTTCTTCTATGTATTTTATGGTTTCAGGTCTTACATCCAAGTTTCTAATCCATTTGTTTATGGTGTTAGATAGTAATCTAGCTTCATTCTTTAGCAAGTGACTGTCTAGTCTTCCCAGCACTATTTGTTGAAAATACTTTCTTTTATCCATTGTATGTCCTTGCCTCCTTTTTGTAAATTAACTGACCTTGTAGACATGAATTATTTCTGCAGTCTCAATTCTATCCCAGTAATCTATGCATCTGTTCACGTTTCAATGTTATGCTGATTTGATAGTATAGTTTGTAGTGGTATAGTATAGTATTGCTTTATAGTGGAGGTTGAAGTCAAGGAGTATTATGATTCCATCTTGCTCCTTTTTTGCTATTTGGGGATTTTTGTAGTTTCAAGAAATTTCATGAATTGTTCTATTTCTGTGAAGATTGTTTTTGGGATTTTGATGGTTATCTCATTAAAGCTGTATATTATTTTAGGTAATATGGTCATCTAAACAATATTAATTCTTCCAACCTATGAACATTCAATATCTTTCCATACCTTTGCATCATCTATTTATTTTAACAATATCCCATAGTTTTAAGAGTACAAGTCTTTCACTTCTCTGCTTAAATTTATTTTAAGGTATTTCATTCTTTTTGATGAAATTGTAAATGGGATTATTTTCCTGAGTTCTCTTTCTGCTAGTTTTATTATTTTCATATAGAAATACAACTGATTTTTTACATTCACTTTATGGTCTGACACTTTATTTATTGTTTCTCTCAGCTTTTTACTGGAATCTTTAGGGTTTTCTCTAGATATATTTTCATGTCTCTTCAAATAGTGGTAGATTCACTTCTTTTTCCAATATGGATGATTTTTATGTCCTTATCTTTTCTAATTGTAGTGACCCAGACTTACAACACTATATTAAAAAAAAAAAAAAGTGGAGAGAATGAATATCCTTCTCTTATTCCTGATCTTAGAAGAAAAGCTTTATTTTTCACCAATGAGTATGATGACAACTGTAGGTTTATTATATATGTCCTTTATTATGACCAGATATATTCCTTCTATGTCCATTTTACTGAATTTTTGTAATAAAGTTGTACTAAACCTTGTAAAATTCTTCCTCTGCATCTATTGATCATATGATTTTTATCTTCCTTTAGTTGATGTGGTATATTCCATTAATTGATTTGCATATGTTGAGTCATCCTTATATGCCCAGAATAAATCTTATTTGGCAATGATATATGATCATTTTGATGTATATTGTTGAATTTGGTTTACTAATATTTTGTTGGTGATTTTTGCATCTATGATCATCAGGGATAATGGTGTGTAATCTTTTGTGTGTGTGTGTGTGTGTGTGTGTGTGTGTGTGTGTGTGTGTGATGTCCTTGTCTGTATTTTTTAAATCAGGAAAAAATTATTCTCTGAAAGTTTGGCAAAACTCACTAGTAAAGCCATCTGGTCCTGGGATTTTATTTTAGGGGAGGCTTGATTACTTCTTCAATTTCATTTCTAGTGATAAGTCTGTTCTTTTTTTCTATTTCTTCCTCACTCAGTCTTGACAAGATTCTAAGAATTTGTTCATTTCTTCTAGATTGTCTGATTTATTGAATATAGTGTTATATTTTCATTTTTAATCCGGTCTTTCCTTCCTTCTTTCCTTCTTTCTATGATTCCTTCCTTCCTTCTTTCTATGATAATATTTATTATGCAGCCTTTGTTATTGTTCTTTTTCAACATATTATAGCTTAGCAATAATTAATATGCAATGTTATAAGTGTCTTGTATATATCATTTAAAAAGAATGTATAATAATATATCAAGTGAATCCTCCAGGGTTTGTAATTTCTCTCTTTTGAGGTCTGTGGCTGTTTCCATTTTATAAAAAATAGAAATAAGTCTTTGACAAACACTTAAAACATATTTCTGCTTTTTGGATTATATTATTACAAAATATCCCCAGTAGATTTCTGGATCAAGAGAAATAAATGCTGATAAAAGATTCTCTATACATGATCAGTATATGTTATTTACTAGTTACAGAGCACACTTTTTGTTTCAGACATTGTGAGCCATTTGTGCTCATAAATCTTTTCTTAACATTAATAACTGCTATCTTGGATAGATACTTTACTTCCAGTTTAATTGACAAAGCAATTAAAATACGTATGATCTAGAGTCTATAGGGTTTACAAATTCAGGAAATAAAAGTTTGACTTTCGATTCCTAATCCAAGTCTTATTGCACTTCATATACTAATTCCTTTAGATTACAGATTTTCAGAGTGACTTTATTTCATGCTTTAGCATAGTCTAACTATAGACAAATATTGACTTTCAACAGTTTTGATGGATTTCCTATTTCTGTGTGTAAAGTCTGAGATCTTCTACCTCCCTAAAGGTATCTTTTTCTGGATTTACCAAATCCAATCCACTAACCAGGAATAATCCAATTGAGAGAAGGAAAAGTTATCTGTGGCAATAAATAACTTGCATGCTAGTTGGGGAACTTACTTTGGTAAATCATTTTTGCTGTCCGTCTTGTGTTTTGAAATATAAATGTATTGTGAGGGTGAGAAAGAGACAGTGATGAAAACTTTTAATCTTCCAATTTAATTTTGAGTTTATTTTTTATATTATATGTTTTTAAATAATTCTTCACATGGATATAATTGTTCTATTACTTTCATTATCTGTTTTATTTTCATGTTTTATATGTCCCTTACTCATTTTCCAAGCTCATTTTAAGATCCTGAAATCAAGAATTAGATCTTATACACAATTCCCTATATATAAGAATCACAATAAAACACCCAGATAGGGCATTAATTATTTATATGTTATAAATACCTTTTTCTAGGCAGGTGGGCAGATAAAATGCTACACTAGCATTATTACTAAAGTGCAGCTAGCTAAGACAATTTTTGTTACCTTTATACTTAGGGAAAAAAATCATCAGTTTGCTTATATAGTCAAATTTTTTGTAAAAAAATTATTACAAATAATATATATTTATAGTAGTTCAAAAATTTTTTGCTTCATGGAATTTATCTTACCCTTGGACATAGCATAATATGTGTTTGGTAATTTGATGACAGTCAGAGGGCCTGGTGTCATAAATTTGCTGCATTATTTTGTTTAAAGCCATTTATGTAGATTTTTTTATTTTCTTCACAGACAAATCTGCTGAAAAGTGCTGTTGCTCTTAGAATATAACAGTACCCAAACTCACCACGGAAAATACAATTATGCAAATAAAAAATATATATGTATTAGCATCTTTTGTTTCAATTATAGAAATTGTACGGACAAAGAAACATGTAGTGTGTATTGATGGATCAGAGACTCTGTGGGAAATAAAATAAAATAATTACTCATTTCTCAAGTGAGATGAGTTTACACTAGTTATTACTCTTCCATGACAGAAATAGTCACAAGCTTTAATTTTTAATGGTCTTGATTGAATAGCTCCCTCTCATTTCATTGTTTTAAGAGATAGCCAAAAATGTAGTTTTTCTAGTGGGAAAAAGTTCTCCCTATTTTAAGCAAAATTTGTAATATAGATTTCATTCTAATGATCCAGGGTATTGAAAAAAACCACAGACACTCAGTACAGTCTTCTTAATGAAAAAGTGATGAGGAAGCATAAATACTATTAAAGAAAGACATACATACAGCTTTACTATATATACATTATATCAATGGCACATTAATTCTTAGTTATAACTAGGTGTTATTAATGAATGCAGAAACATCAAAAATGCTTATTCAAATATTAGTGAATCTTCTTTTAACAGTCCTCTCGTCTAGTACCTTTTAATAATACTTAATAAAAAGATCACATTAACTTAATAGATGCTATTATTTTCAGGGGTCCTTAGTGAAAACTCTGAGAATATTCTTCAAATCTGTATTTTTACATATATTAATTGCAAATTATAAGAAAGAACAAACAAAACAGGAAAAGATAATGGATCAAGGCAATTAGAAACACCAGGAAGATATGAGAAAAGAAATTAAATTGTAGTGATTCAAAGCTCTTCAGAGAACAATATTTTTGTAATCATAAACATGTAAACATATTTCCAAATCTGAAGTTTACTAATAAGTACAGAAAAGAACACACACATGTATGTATATATATATGCACATATAATCTTGGAATTAAGGCAGTAGGTGATAAAATTTTTATTATAAAGTTAAAAGCTATTCTTTATATTGATTGGACAAAGGAACTGGTATGTTATTTGAAGTTATAAGGTTAGCAAATTCGAACAAATTGATGGTAAATTTCAATTGAGAGGACTGGTGAGGTGGGGAGGTAAAAATGGTATAAGCTAAGTTTCCTAAGTCAGAATAGTGCAGTAAAAGACAAACATGACACTAGGGAATATAGCTTCAGTGTATATATAGAATAATCTATAAATCATAAACAATAAGAAGTGAAGAAAATACCAACCAGATAGAGAAATGGGCAAAGACAAATAACAGGTAGTCTTCCAGATTGGCAAAGAAAGAAATGGTGGCAGTCAATGCTGCGGATCTTGGGAAGCAGAAAGATTTCTAAATATTGAAAGGAGTATAAATTCATGTACATTTTAGTCCAAACTTAAATTTAAGAATAGTTTAATATTTACAGAAAATTGTGAAGATAGTGCTTAGTTGTTATGCACTATATAGCTGGCTTCCTCTATGATGTTAGTATGGAACATTTGTAGTAATTAATGAACCTTGTTATGTTAAGTCTACACTTTATTCTGATTTCCTTAGCTTTTATTCTCAGCTGTTTTGTTTTGTTTTTCTGTCCCAGGAGTCCAGCTAGTTTATCACATTACATTCAGTCACAAGTTCCCTAGGATGCCTTTGAATATGACAGTTTCTCAGCTGTTCCTTGTTTTCGAAGACTTTATTTTGAAGTGTATGAGTGAGCTATTTTGTAGACTGTTCCTCGGAAGGAATTTATCTGATGTTTCTCTGATGATCAGGCTGGTCTGAGGAGGAAGACCACAGAGATAAAGCTTTGTAAGAAACTGCCAATTTGTCTTTCAAAGTTACCATACCATTTTGCATTCCCAGCAGCAATGATTTTGAGTTCCCATGGTTCTGCATCCTCACTACCAATTGATATTTCTAGTTTTCCTTTGGACTTTGGCTATTTTAATAAGCATATAGAAGTATGCATATATACATAAATATAGATGTATATATTCAGATTATAAGTTTTATAAGATTTATGTTAAAAAAACCTATGGATACCATTTTTAAAACCTAAGAGCATTTTTCTAACTACTCAGTCTTTCCTATCTTTTTCTAGATGTTCTCTTTGATATTTGTGGCAATACCCAAAGCAAACTCATCATTTTTAAATTTGGAAAGCATTTGAAGGTTGTTGGATGAATGGTTTACAGTACAAATGAGTTGAGATAAAGCTGACCCAATATTTGTGCAAATAATTCATTATAAAGTACTTTTTAGCAAATGCCTTTAAGGAAAGAAAAAATGTAATCTACTAAGCAAAATTTAGACCTATCGATCAGTCATCTATTTGGCAAACTGATTTGTTCATGTATTTTTAACAAAGCTGGAATATAAAATAATTCACTGATTCTGCTTTTCAGATGAGCTCAACACATTTATTTGTTGTTTTTCTGTACTGACTTTTATTCAGGCCAATTATAAGAGAAACTAGCCAAAGATGAAAGTTTTGGTCTCCGAGGGAGTTGATGAATTTCTTTTTAAAATTCTCAGCACTTTAGTTTTTAGTAAATACGAAAATAGACTGAGCATCTCAAAATTTCGCAAGTTGCAACCAGCAGTCTTTACTAAGGTCTAGAAGGAGTTGACACAAAAAGAAAATTCAAATTATTTCATCTAGAGCCTGCATACTGACTCTAGAACAGATAATTCTGTATGTTTTACTGACCAATAAGTGGGACCTTGTAAGTAAAAGCAATGCTAAAATAAAATACGTAAGCACACTTACATAAATAAGTAACAGCTACTAATTTTTCTTTCTTTTTTTGGCCACCAATATTCCAAAAAGTGCAGTTTTTATGAGCTGTGGCATCAACTAATAAAACTGATGATAAAATATGTCACTGTTACTGGTGAAATTTTCAAGTGTCCAAGTTCTTATCCCCCGTACCTTAGAATGTGACTGCATTTGGCAACAGGACATTGAAAAAAGTGACCATGTTAAAATGAAGACTTGCCTGAATTCTCTCTGATTAGAGCCCTTGCAAGAAAAGGAGATTAGGATACATCCTAAGAGGCACCAGGGACAAGTGCATAAGGACAGCAGCAGCAACAGCAATAGCAAAAGGCCACATGAAGACGCAGTGGAAAGGTACTCACTGGCAAGTCTAGGAAAGAAGCCTCCGGATGAAATCAGCCCTGCTGGCACCTTGATTGGGAACTTCCAGTGTCCAGAACGGTGAGAAAATAAATTGATCTTCTTTAAGCCCCCTAGTCTGTGGTATTTTGTTATAACAACTGTAGTAAACTAACACATTCACCTAGAGTTCTAAGTATTTAGGAAAAATTCTTATTAAGGATCAGAAGGGAAAATGTAGTCACTATAAATATCTAAAAGTAAAATGTATTTTAGAAGAGGGTCTTCAAGGTAATATAGCCAGCCTGACTTGCTGGCCTGTTCCCTCTTGAGGAAGTGGAGGAGTGTGTGAATGTGGGATGAGATGAGCATAAGGGGCACCCCAGCTGGTGTTCCTGAATGCTTCCCCACAGTCGTGACAGCCATACAAGAAAGAGGTAAGTCCAGCCACTTCCACAGAGAATGGCAGAGCCAATAAAGTCAAGTTCCCAAACACAAAAATGTATAAAGCAAAGACCCCTTATCATGATACTTTATAATGTTCAGCATGAAAGCTTTACATAATTTCAGTGTCTGAGATTTAATACTCATGGAAATATCTGAGACACACGTAGCATGCTTTTTCATCCATCCTGTTTCCAAGGAACTCATAGTTTGGGTATCTGACATTCTCAAGTTCAAAGATAAAACGAGACCACAATTTTTATTATATTTGAATATCACATCTGAATCATTGCATAGTAATGGTAGATTTAAAATATAGCAATATATTTTGATGGGTTTTCCTCTAATATAGGAACCTTGGTTTTCTATAGACTTAAACCATAGGGGGACCCAATTACTTAGAAATAAGGCTGCATTGGGAGACTAATTTGAAAATCCTTTGTGTTAACCCATGAAGCATGATTACATAGTACAATTTAGTCAACTGCTAAAGAATACAGATATTCAAGATTATTTGCCAATTTCTCTCTTAAGTCCACTTCAGAGGGAGTCCATGTTCTACAGGCCTGTTACAAAATCCCTATACATGTTGATCACATTCGAACATCTTGTTTGAGTTCAGGGTAGGAAAGGAATGCTGGAACCAGAGAAGCACGGCTGAAGATTACTTGTGTAATAATGACATGTTTTACCTTAGCTAAGGCATTTCTGTACTGCCATATGTACTGTGAATTTTCTCTTCATAGTCACATACCCGATGCCAGAATAACCACAGATTGAACACTAAGTACCATTAGTGATTTATGTGACATCAGGAAAGTTGTATTTGTAGTGTGGATTGGAAAATGAATCAGGAATCTTCTTCTGCTTGGGCAATACTTGCCTGACTCTTTTACAAAATCTATGGTTATGGAACACTTACTACACACCAATGCCTGTGATAAGCACTTTACATTCATTGTCTGATTTAATCATTAGACCCAAAATAGGACTTTTCTAAGTTGCTCAGAAAACTTTGATAATTTTCCCAGTCACTCATCTGAAAAGTTGTGAACCCAAGCCAGACACACCCTTCTATAAGCCCCAAATTGCTCTCCTTCCCTATTATGGTCTACGTAGCTTTGTCTCTCTACTATGATTACTCATTTTTTTTTTAAATCTACTTTTCAGCATCTTTAGGAGCACATATTTTAACTTCCATATATTCCAGTAGCTCCTAAATTGAGGTAGTACACCTGTACTCAGACACCATTGGCTTATACTAACTCATTTTTATCTTTAAAGTGAAATTTCAGTTATTTAGTTTGGGGAAAAATAACAGATAATAAAGCAGTCGTTAATTCCTCTAACAAATAATAAGCATCATCATTCAAGTAATATATGCCTTTATATGATGTAAATATTGATGGGATACCTTCATTTAGATTCCTTTAAAGTGAAGCATGAGATGAGGATTCAGTGGCCAGTAATTAATTTGGAAGGTGTGGGAAATGCCAGGAAGGGAGTGCAGAATTGATAACAGGAAAGGAAGAGGTCAATAAACTGTGAGCTATTAAGCCATCTACTGTGTGAATGAATGCAGTTTAATATTGCAGAGAAATGCTGCAAAACTCACAGCTCACGTTACCCCTACGGGAGAGGGGCAATGGAGCTGGAGCATTTGTGCAGTAATTCCTGAGAGCCACAGGTGGTGCACTCTTCATGAAAGAATGAGCTCCGTGTTCATTCCAGTCTACTTTGTAGCTGCCTGTAAGTGCAGTGCCTTCTGTTTTTCTGGGCTTCAGTGTCCTTAGTCACAGAGATGCAGATATTGGCAGGTGCAAGTCAGCTGGATGTTCTAAAGGACACAGAGAGGGCAATGAAAGCTTCTGCTATCAAAGGACACCATTCTTTTAATGTGCTAATTTCAGAGGTTTATATTTCTACTGATCATAACTGAAAATATGAATCAGCTGACACTTAGGTTAATTAAAAAGAAACTTTGAGTTTCTGAGGTGGGTGAAAATGGGAAGAGTTATCGTGTATTTAAATTTTGGTAGTAGCTCCATGCCTTTGTCAAGAATTATTTTCCAGATTTCTCCTTTGGTCGAGATCACTGCTTTTTGGAGAGGAAAAAAGTAAGCGAAAAATGGTTCCAGTTGTTCTCCTAACAGCTCTAGGGTAGTTTGACTATGCCGTTCATTGTTCTCTTCCTAGCATTAGGTACGTTGCTGGACGTACGGCAGTATGACCAAATATATCTCTTGGCAAATATTTGCTAAATAAAGGTTCTAATCACCAAGTATTTGACTATGGGTTCTGGACAGTAGGATGTTCTTAACGAGAAAGTATTTGAACCTAAATAAGATTCATTACATAATACAGTCAATAGATTTTAGGTCTTGGAGCTGACACACTTACATTTGAATCATACATTGCTTAAGGCAAAAGAATCAACCTCTGAGCCTGTTTCCTCTAGTCAAAATAAATTTAATCATCTTGACTTTGTGGGGTGCAATTAAGATTAATGAGGAAACAAATACAATACAGTGGTAATAGTGGTCTGCTTAAGATTCAAAAATTTGAAGTCACCATTATAATTAATATTAATAATGGATCTGGCTAAGACTCATTTGTTAATGTCATTATTTTGGTTCTTCCTAACCAAACCCTTTTATTGGTTTTTGAAGTCCTGAATTATAGAGTTTATTCAATCTGGAAGGCCCAAGTGGTACCAATCATCAGCAATATTCCTTGTAGCATCCAATGAAGGACTATGAGTCCTTGATAAAGTAAAGACTGTGACATAGTCCACCATGATAAAGACCTTAGACAAAGGATTCCTGAGTAGGGTTTGGTTTCTGTGCATGTTTTCAGATGTTTGCAAACAATTACTTTGGGAAATGTTACAATTTCAGATCAATTATAATCTGCTATGCCATTCACCCACTCTGTTCCTCACCCAGTACTGAGCAAGGACGGCTCAGTAGCTCGCACCTAGACCACTGCAGAGGCAGCCAGATGAAAGCTCAGTCTTCCTGCAAATGAGCAGGCAATTCTTAGCATGCTCTGAGGTGGAAGTCCTTCCCTAGAGCTGCCAAGTCTTCGGTGAACAAATACCTGGCTTATTATCAATAGAATTTTTAATTAAACTAGTGACATTGTCCATAGGAATTTTAGAAGTATGTATAGTGATGAAAAAAACAAGCAAACCTTGCCTTTGGAAACATAATCACAATTTAACTGGTTCTGAATGTCTTAGGCAGCCTAGGACACCGTGTGCCTCTGTGTTGAAAATGCCCTTCGACAGAATTGGCGCTGGCCACTAGCAGTCAAATCTGAAATGTTTTGGGCATTCAAGTCGCTTTGGACACTCTCCCACATACCAATACATCTCTTGATCTTGAGAAAACATTTCCCGATATTCAGGAACTTTTTCCATTGTTCCTTGCAATGTCCCTCAAAGGACCCGTAAGCTTTTCCTAGACCTCTCGACGCCCACATAACCTTTCCATACAAAATATTGGTGGATTTGAAGTAGGCTGTATTCACTGGGCATGTTGATTTGAATACTCGTTTCACAGATTTTTTGCTTTTTACAAGTTGGGAGGTGAAGAAACGACCGGAGATTTCTGCTGCATGGAGGGGAAGTGCTGTGCATGAAGTCTGATCCTGTCCTGCCATCACAGTGATGTGCTTAGCAGAGTATGTTCCCTCACACATTCCATTACCAGCTCTGAAGAAGTCATGTATGTTTTTAAATAACAAATCCACTAAATGCCTATGAAAGAGAAGGTTAGCTGGGTTAAATGACTTTAGAAGTTCTGAATGATCCAATTCCCTTTTTATAGATTTGTCATATATATTAACACATTAAATGACTTGAAAAGAGATATTAAAACTTAATCTGTTTCTCCTGGCTTGTTTCCACATTTGGCAAATTTTTTTGTTCACAGCTTTTTTTTTCTTTTGTTAAACCTTGTAAGAGTGTGTGAACTAGTAAGTATTCCAGAATCTCAGCTTGGGCGACACTTCTCTAAATGCAATCGGTATAATTAAATGTTGTTTAGAGATAAGAGTTATCAAAACTCTCAGTAGCCTTTGGATTTTGATAACCCCAAGTAGAATTGTTTTAAGCAAGAGTCTGCAAATATTTCCTGTAGAGACATACAGTAAATATTTTAGACTTTGTTGTACATACAGTCTGTCAGAATGACTCAACTCTAGCATAGTAATGTGAAATTAACAGCAGAGAGCACCAAAACAAAAGGGCATGTCTGTGTTCTAATAAAACTTTATTTACAAAAACAGGCGACAGTCTCGATGTGGGCTAAAAGCTGCAGTGTATAAGTCATTTTAGTGTGAGGCAGTCATCTCTCATTCACGTGTCAGTTATCTTATACCTTGAGATCCATGAAAGGTAGAAAAGGTCTTCGAGATTTTCATCTGTAGTCAAATCTTGTCTACGCTAAATGTTGAGAGACTTGAAACCCAGTTGATTTGAGTCAGTGTCTGAAATCCGTCTCATGATGATCCCAATCAGGATGAAGTGGCATCCTCAGAGAAGGTCCAGAATTAGTTTGCTCTTTGCAGCTAAGAGCATATGATATGAATGTCCTGCTGCCTTGGTATTTTTCTTTAATTCTCCTCAAATGGCCAACTTGAAATGTCCTAGTAAAAAGGGATTAGATTTACCAGCAGAGTTCCAAACTTCCTTTTGGAGGTTAAATAAAACAGGGGGATGTTTAGGAAAGGAAATCTACAATAAGTGCTAGAAAATAGCAAACTTGTGATTATTTAAGTCAAGCCCTATTGCAGAACCAGCAGTCTCCATTATATACAGGGACCACCCACCCAGGAGGAACATCCGAAGATAATAATCTGTGAGAAAGGAGACCACAAAGATGAGGATGCTGAATTTCTGGCAGGATCTCGTTGTTCATGTTTAAAGAAGTGATTGTTCCTTAGATACCAAGATAATTTCACTAGGTTTATGCTGGCAAGATTTCTGTTTATTGACACTTTATCTTTGTGACTGTTTTAACCCTTTCCAGTACAAGCATTTTGGTTTCCTGAATATCAAAGAAAAAAAAGGTGTAAGAGGAAGATTTGGGGATGGAGAAGCTTTATTAGCAGCCTCTAGAATGACAGGATGTTAAGAATTGAAGTACTGGGAACAACCTAAAATTACCTAATCTAAATACATTAAGAAGATCACCTAGGCATCTTGCTCAAGATGATTGAGTAAGTAGGAGAACCGAGTTTCCTGAGTCATGCTGAAGACTTTTAGAGGAAAGTTCTCAGAGCTGCTGTGCTAGACCTTGAAGGTTTCATAATCAGATTTCTAGATGGGTTTCTGTTCTCAACATGGTTGATGTACACACATGATGTCAAGTGTGGAATCTCATAGACTGTAAGCCCACTTTTTCTCTGGACTGTAAGCTGTGTGCATGCTTTGAGCATAGTTAGGGTTTAGGAGGCACTTGTTCTCAAGTAGAAGGGGTGTTTTGACTAAATCTAAACTGGGAAAGAAATTCTGACTGTTCTTATAAAATCAATGATCTATAAACCTCCAGCATGATTTGCTGTACGTGATAGGGAAATGGTGATATTGGGAATTGGTAAGAGTAAGTTTTGAGTGTCAATCCCTGGGGTAGAAACTGGAAACGGAGAGGTCTGCTTAGCATCCAGAGACTAATGTTTGGATTTTCTGCAGCTAAAGGCCAAGAAGAATTTTTTCACAAAAGACATTATGAAACTTGGAATGCAAACAGTACTTGCTTGAGATTCAGAATTAGGGAGACTGGTTTTCTTTCATTTTTACCTTCAGTATTTTGAAAGTTCGAGGGAATCCAGTACAATTTGGCACCCTGATGCTTTTAGAGGACTCAGCAGTCCAAGAAGATGTTGTGCGGATGGAAAGATGTTTTTTATGGGGCTGTTGGCATGTTTGAAGTGTCCACAAAGTAAACTTGAGGCAGCAGGCAACTACCGTGTAGATTTATCCCTGTGACCTTGTAAAAGATGTCTCAGGGACAGACCAGGAGGCCACTTGCGGGTGGGAGTAGCCAGCCCAGCTATGCTCACTGGGGTGATAAGCAGCACAATGGATCCCCATTTTTAGCTGCAGGCTGTAGAAGTCTGGGAAAGTTTTGGTTCTGCTTGGCAATATTGAGATTTAAATTCCCCACAGGAATTTTAAAGTACTTTTCCCAAATAAAATAGAAATTTTGACTTTCTGCAAGTCATGATTCATATACTGTTGTTAAACAACCGCTAAAAAGCACTAAACTGTAACTTAAATATCTTCATGTGATTATCTCAGGGAGGTATGTTTTGTCTACTCTCCTGTGTTTGTTCAATATAGCAAATATCATGGGGTTAATCCCCCTCTCTTTATTTAAACTCTAAGTCCTTTCTCCACCACCACTTTTCTCCACCATAAAAATAGAAAAAATAATTTGCTCTAAAAGAAACACAGTCTGTATATGGGACTTACAACCTAGAAAAATCTATTAAAATCTAGAGAAATATTATCTTATCCAAACAATGCGAAAATATTAAATTCCCCATCTCCAATAATTCAGAACAGCATTCTCTACAAGTAATGCAGGTAAATAAATGATATTTTATGTTTTCTTTTTAATTGCAAATGGAAGAAACATTTTGAGCATTTAACTATGGACCTTTTGTTAAATGCTCAAGAAAATGTCTTTCCCTAGTGAGTAATTATGCTCCGCCCAGGTGGTGGAGCCCTGCTCCACTAGACACTTGGCACACGCCTCCTTTTCCCTCTTTAGCTCAGTCTCCCACCTACTTAGAGTGATTCTTCCTCCAGATCTTCATGATGCCCTTTGATGAACTTAAAGATTACTGTGGCCACCCTTTGCCTTCTCTCCCAGGGCTTCCCAGCTCAATCTTTCTGTCCATAATTACATCTACAGTTGGTGCTTGTTAGAGTGTACATCCTGCCCTCAAAGACTTGCCAGGCTCCCAGAGCAGCTTGAGATCAGGAGACTGATTGTATGTCTATCATGTGACAGATCTGAGAGGCCCAGCCCCAAAGGCAGCCTTCCAGCAGCTGGGATGAACTTTCACATTTGAAGATCAGGTTTCAAAGTAGAAGGCGTGGGTGTGCCCAGGAG
>RJWH01008951.1:0-26282 GCA_004363575.1 Solenodon paradoxus | reverse complement strand
GACCCTTATGACCAAAAGTGTGTCTATCAACTCTATGGATGTCTACCCCTAAAGAATATGGATGATGTCACTGGATGACTTAGTTTTCTATAGCCCCCACCCCGACTGAATCCCATCTTTACCCCGTTGAACTGCATCCTCACCCTCCACTAAGGTATTTCATTTTCCACTGCCTTCGGTACTTAATAAGGTCCTTGTCCTATCTTAACACACGATTTTCTCCCCCCTCCCTCCTTTCCCTCCATCCCCCTTTCTTTCTGTGCTTGATTTAATTGCTCTAAACTCTAGGTGAGCAAAATATGATCTTCCTGCTATGTTTTGAGGTTTCTTTTTCTCTATGGCAAAATATAAATAATATAAAATTTACCATCTTCAAGTGTTTAAGTATAAAGTTCAGTGTCATTAACGACATTCACAGTGCTGTGCAACCATCAGTCGCACACCTGCCAAACCTTTTCGTGGGGCCTCTATCTTTGTGAATAGCTTACTGGAACACAGTCAAACTTATTTGTTTATGTGTTGTCTTTATGCTCCTTTCAGGCGACAACAGTAACATAGTTAAAACCGAGACCATATAACCTACAACATTCAAAATACTACCTCCTCCTTTACACAAAAGAGTTACCGGCTTCTGCTGTAAACCAAAATATACACTGGATTTCTGGTTTATAATAGCACTTGGCTAATGGTCACTAACACAGCCTCTCCCAGCTTTCTATTAAAATACCTATGAAGATACAGAAAAAGATCAAAATCATTGAAAACTTAGACTAATGGTCATCCTATTATCAGAATCTGGGAGAAATCTCCATTAACAATAAGGCTGCTACTGAAATGAGAAAATAAACTCTCTGTGGTCAACTCATGAAGCGTCCCCAGAAACCTGAAGGAAAATAGGAAGGCACCGAGTCCTTCCATCCTTGTCAGACACACAGCCATGAAATCCAGAATTCATCTAGTAACCAGAAAATGGGACGACCCTATCTCCACTACATTGCCATTGCTTGCAAAAGAGATCAACAACTATTAAAAGTAGTCTACTATCCATTTGGAGGTACCAACTCCTCCAAATCAAACAGGCAGAAGTGATGGCATTCTGTGTTCTCATATTGTGTCCTGGGAGTGGGAGTCTTCACAAAGTAAAACTCAAATAGCACTACATGTGGGAGGTAGTAGATTTTTATACTATATGTTCAGAGAATCAAAGAACCTTAGTAGTAGGAGTAGGCCATTTCATTTGGGTCCAGCAGAACCCACTAGAAGAGGCTGCTAGACAGTGGAAACAGGCTAGAAGTTATGTGTATCAACTTGCCTGCCAACAATAGAGCTGATAAAGGGCTCTAACCAATAACAAAGAGAACGTGAGAATAGTCAAAGGCAAACCACAGAGCCTATGTTTGACAAAGAACACACTGATCCTCCTTTGAATACGCATAAATATACTCCCCAAACAACTTAATTCCCATGTGTTAAGAAATAACATTAGCAAATGGTCCATTTTCAGGATAAAAATGTGTGGTCTTATATAATAAAAAGTTACTGCTAGCTAACCCTGCATAACTGTTGACTGATAGGACAACTATAAAGGTCAGATGCCTGAAAAAGGAGGGGTTAGCTAAGGAGTTAACAGGCAAAAGGGGAATGAATACACAAACTGCATTATGTGTCCAAAAACAGATAGCCTGGAGGAGCTTCCCACCAAAGAGAAAATAAAGAGAGATGAAGACAACTGAACGCCATGTCCAGAAATGACCAATTCAAAGGGTGTACGTTTCAAATGAATCCAATCCAATGGAAGGCTACCGTCAAGGAAAATGTTAAAACTAGGCAACTCCGCGAAAGACTGTACACCTCATAGTACTCAGCCAATGAGCAACCGAGGCAGGAACATCCGCCTTAGGGAATAAAATGCTCATTGTAATCGTTTTCAGGTGTGCCTGCCTATCAGACTCCTGATCCTGTAAAACTAACATTAAAATCTCCGCTGTTGCTGCACTTCATGTTGCTGAGTCCATTCTTTGTGTCCGGACAGGTGAGTTCATATCTCACACTATGAAAACCTCTGGCAATACAAAAGTCTGAATTTAGTGTATGAAGCAGAAAAATATTTTAGAAAACTGTACCCTTAATGAGAAAAAACATGGACTCTAAATAGGTATAGAAAGTCATTAGAATAAAAAAAAATATTGAGAAGAAAAGACAGTAAGCTGAGCTAAAAAGATAGCTCAGCAAAGTCAATGAAGAATTACAAAGAAATTAATATTGTAGGCGTAAAATTAAATTTCACACTGGAGGTGGTGAAGAACAAAATCAATCAAATTCATAGTTTGGAAACCAAATCCCAAGCATATGAAAGGAAAAGAGAAAGTTGACCTCATAAATCCAAAAGTTGTTATTAGGAAATCTATTAATATAGCATACCAACTGGGAGACCAAAGGAGAATATCCAAGTGAACTTCTCAATAGGTTCCTCAAAAGCATTAGCTGAATTCAGCAAACATTATTAATTTTTTTAAAAGACTGGAGAATTTCAGAATGATACAGCCCCTTAAAATTATAAAGGATATCTAATATAAACCAACAACCACCATCAGAGTTGACAATGAAAAAACCAGAAACATTTCCACTAAAATCAAAAGTAAGGCAAGAATTTTTCCCTGGAAGTTCTAGCAAACACAATCAAACTGGAAACAGGAAAGGGTGGGGGATAGTTTGACTCTTTAAAAGGAGATAAAGTCATCATATGGGAGTTAATTTCCAAAAGTCATCCAAATGAAGCAACTACAAAAATTTTAGTAGAGTTAAGCATAGTAGGTTAAATATAAAAAAAACAAAGAAAATGAAAATCTTTCCTATAAACCACTAATAGCTTGAAAAAATAGCAAATAAATGATATCACAATCTACAAATCATCCAGGAATGACTTTGATGAGAAATATTTGAGACAGACAGACAGACACAGACACACACATACACCCCTAAAGAACATTAAAGCATACTTAAGTAAATTAAGATATGTATCAGGTCTTTTCCTGAACAGAGAGACTCAAAATTTCCTTTAGGTGTTCTGAGACCTATATTCAATGTGGGTAAGGGGCTCTCCACATTAACAAGCAATTCTCAGACACACTAGTGTGCCTGAGTATTCAAGAAAATTCTGACACTATTTACCCAGACACTATAGTATCAGATTCCAGGTAAAGGGCTCAGACTCACTGAACTGCCCTCTACTTCAGAGGCCAGTCATTAGCCCAAGTTTTCACCAGTCCTCCTGATCTACTAACTATAAATCAGAGGGTTCTACAACCTCCTCTTCAGGTGTGTTTAATTAACTAAAGCAGCTCAGAGAACTCAGAGAAACATTATACTTAATGGTTACTAGTTTATTATAAACAGGATTTAAGTCAGAAAAAACCAGATACAAGAGATGTGTAGGGCAAGGTATGGGGAAAGGACAGTTTCCATCCAAACCCTCTTCCGCTGTGCCAATCTCTTCAAATCTAGATGTGTTTACCAACCTAGAAGTTCTAACCCAGTCCTTTCGGGTTTTTATGGAGGCTTCATTACATAGGTATGATTGGTTAACCCAGTAGCCATCAGAGAATGATTCTCTCCACTCCCCTGTGGTGAAGGGGTGGGCTGGACTGAAAGTTTCAAACTCCTATATCAAGGTTGGCGCCACAGGCAACTAGCCCCGCCCCATCCTTAGGTACATTCTAAAAAGACATTTTTCATTCTAAACACTTAAGAAATTCTAAGGGTTTGGGGAGCTATGAGCAAAGGCCAAGTAAGTATGAGAAATATGTTTTGACTGGCTGAAAGACCGATTTTCTTAAAAATCACAATCTATATTGTCATGTTAATGGAAGCTTAGGTTTAAAGCAATCCTAATCAAAATGAACAGGAGCTAAGAGAGAATCTGGCAAAAATATTCTAAGCTCATTTGGAAGAAAAAATATTTTAGTCCAGCAAAAACAAAAGTATAGGTAAAGTGGCAAGGTAAGGAAAACAGCACAGAGAAATATGGTCTGTTACATGCTGCAAATACAAGAGTAGAAAACTACTGGAGAATCCAAATGAGAGCTCAATGGAAGAGAACCAAAAGTAAAATAAAAACAAAAAAACAAAAAAATCCTTAAAATATATTAGAACTTATTCATGATTAAAGAAAATAGTATAGCAGTAATCCTAGTGAAATAGTTAATCAACTAATGGTACTTAAGTAAATAACAATTTGGGGGAAAATGTTATATCCCCACCTCAGACTATTCACAAAGTGAATTTTAGTTCAACTGACATGCTAAATCTTTTTAAAACTAGATGGTTGATCTGATCTTAAAATGTGATAAAACTTTAAGCATAAAATTATCATGGTCTGAGGGAAGCTTAGAAACCAATCAATTTGACATATAAAAATGTAAAATAAATATATATCAAAAAGCATTTGTCAACATGGCATGCCCTGGTGGAGTAGCAGTTATGTCTGCTGCCTCTGGCCAAATGCAGTTCAATACATCCCAAGGAACCTGGTTCATGTCTAGGGGCCGAGGGAATAACTAAGATGAACAACTAAATAAAAATAAATAAAACTGTTTCTTCCTCTCTCTTCTTGCCTGTTTGCCTACTTGCGTTCATTCCTGCCTCATCTGCTTTAAAAAAAAACAAACATTGTAAACAAGTTAGAAGGAAAATCTGGGAAAATATTTACTGCAAAAGTGATAAAGAATTATAAATTCCTTATACATGGTCAACTCATACAAAACAACAAGAGACACAATCCTATATAAAAACTGAGCAGGGAACATAAAAGTGACAACTCACAGATAAAAATATATGATGAGTAAATAGCACAAATTTAATATGTTTGGAATTTTCCATAATGACTTTTGAAGGAAAAAATGAGAGAAAGGGCAAGGAAAAAGAAAAGAAACAATGAGTGAGATGTTGGGGAGCCTGGGAGTAGCTGGCTATACTCCAAAAAGGGCCTTCTTTGCTCTCCCTTAGGTTTTCAAAGAGGAATCTTTTTTTATTAAGAACCTGTGAGACAGACCAGTTCTTCTTATGGAACTTAAGACAGATGACTTTTGTTTGAAATTAGCAGCAGGATAGTTAAGTATAGAATAGTCTCTAAGGGTATACTGATTTTACTCAAACCTGCGTTAGAGAAAGAAATCTGTGACTTGAACTTGACAGTACTTGTAGATAAGCTCTTCAGGAAAGAACCATTCACAACAGCCAAATGAATAAAAAGAAAATGGCTCAGATTCAGAGATGCAGAACAGCACTGCATGTAACAGATACAGCGCAAGAAGCCATTCTGGAAGTGCTCTAGGAGCATCCACCCAAACAAAAAGTCGAAGAGGAAACCTATAGGGGCCAGGCTGCCAGGTTGGAATTCTAGGAGTTGGAGATATTAGACATTAAAAGAGTACAATGCTCAATGCTGCTGTGATGCCGGGCCAGGTAGAAATGCATTCTAATCTAAGCCCTTGATCTGGATATATACTTCCTCCACTGAGGTAGCCTTTCCAGCAACACACCTAGCAAGCCATACACAGGTCAACAGACAGGTTCCTAAATGAAGGCCTCTGGGACCTGGCTAGAATGCCTGGGAACTGTCATTCCCTCTTGTCACGTGCACCATGAGAGCCCTGTGGAGAACCCTGCCCCTTCTCCACCCCAAAGAGAACTGTCAGCCCCTGCCCAGCATGGGGCAGCACAGTCAGTGGAGCAAACCATATCCCTGTCCTACAGTGACTAGGCATGCATCCATGAAGTACATGCCAGTCTCTGCTTAACTGGGAAGCTGACAAATTCATGTGTGGCTGGCACAGCAAAGGGTCAATAGAAACAACAAGAGAAGAGTACATAGTGTTAGTCAAAGACGCCACAGAACACACTGGCATGAAGACCCACAGCAGTGCCCATGTGTGTATATCACAATTTATGGAATTTTAAATAGGATGCTTTCATGATGTTAACCTCTTAAACAATAATAGAGTAGAAGAAAATAATCACTTAAGCAACATAAGCTAGTGATTAGGAGCATGAACTCTTTATCAAGCACCAACAGTAAATATAGAGGGAAAAAAACACATTTTCATTTCAAATCAGTTTTAGACAGATTGGCTCACCAACACCATTTTTATTTAACTCTGTCTTTCTGGCATATGCAGAAATTTAAGAAAATGAATAATTGATATAACCATTGGAAGGAAGGGATCAAATTAAAATAAAATTTCTCAAGACAAGAGACTTTGATGAGATAGCTACATATAAGAACTCTTTTTAAAATCAATAACCTTTCTTTATTCTAGCAAGAAGCACTTAAGAATAAGGAAGAATAAGGAAGAAAATATTCCACTCATAATGAACCCCTAAAAGGCAATTAATTCTTTAGGAATAAATGTATCAAGATAGGCGAAGGACATATATGAAGGATAAATCTAATTAAAACAAGATCTGAACAGATAGAAAGAAATACCATTTCTTAGATAAAATGAGCTCTGTAAAGGGCATGCCTTTGTGGCTCAGGTGGCTGAGACACTGCTATGTGCACCATGTAAAGCTCAGGGATTTAGATCTAGTGATGTGGGGCCAGGGTAGGTGACAAAACAAAATAAGCTATAAATGATACATAATTTAAAAAAATCAACTCTCACAAAACTAATATAAATTTAATGTCATGCTATTTAGAATTCTTGTAGGGTTTTGGGGGATTCAACTGAGAAGTAAGAAAAAAGGTCAAAAATAATCAAGAAAAAACGTTTTTAAGCAAATGTAATCAAAACAATATGGTTTGGATTCTGTGTGGAAGCAGAATATGCTGCCCCCCAAATGTGTCACTTTAGCATGCTGATTTGAGATGAAGGCAATTAGGACCCAACAGATTTAGGAGGGCTTTACTTTATAAATTTTTAAGAGGAAGGCAGGTAGGCAGGAAGAGAAAGGAGAAAGAAGCATTTTATTTTGCTAGTTGTTCAATTTAGTCGTTTCCCCTGGCTCTGAGTCAAGAAGCCAGCCCTTGGGCTGTTTGGGCCTCAAAGATGCACCTGGGCAGGCTTTTATTTACCTCTTCCTTAATGACCTAAAGTTGATCTAGACAGAGGGCCTGTTCTAGGAAGAGAGCTATCACCAGAGATAACTATGAAGAATATGTGCCAAATATGGCAGACAAGGCCTGTATGTTCCAAGTTTTCTCAGTGACCCCTTGTCTCTGAATGGCATGGCAAACATTTGTTTAACCAAACATTTGTTCTTCCCGTCTTCCTGCAAATTCTTCCTTTGAAGTCCTAGACCCCTAACCTCTTCTCCATAGCTCAAGATGGTATATAAATTAATTGCTTGACTGTCAGAGAGCTCCATTGTCTTTGTGGGATTCCATACATATGAGATTACAAGAGAAAAATAACGTACTCTATCTAATGTCATTTCAATGATTATACTAGCCAAAGAACCCGAAATGGTAGGAGGAAAAATTTTCCTCCCAACAGTACACAAATAGATAAAAAGAGGAAACATAATAGAGAATCCACAAATGGATCTTAGCATATAAAATGCTTAATAAATTATCAAAATAGTTCAGGTCACCGGGAAAACACAAAAGGCCAATATGTAAATATTTTAAAAGGGCTTACAAATTAAAAAAAAAAAATTAAAAGAAACCATAGGAAAAAGGGTTTCTCTTTTCAAAGAGAAAATACAATTGGAAAAAATATGAGATAATAGTGAAATTCCTAATAGTCATGGAAACTGTGCCTTGGTGGTGCAGTGGTTATGTCAGCCACCTCTGAGCCAGTATAGTCCATGTACATCCCAAGGACCTGGGTTCGCATCACAGGTGGAGGGAGACAGCCAATATCAACAATTAAATAAAAATAAAATAAAATGTTTCTTCCTCCTCTCTCTTCCTGCGTACCTGCAAATTCACATTCATTCCTGCCTGGACTTTCCCTTTACCAAAAAAATAGCCAAGGAAATATATGCACTAAGTTGTCCGAATTATAAAGGAATCATAACACCTTATGCCAGTATAGATGTGAAGAATAATCTCATATACTAAATACAAAAGGGAAACAAGTAGATTATAACACCCTGTTGTCATAAGCAATATAGAAATATCCATTAACATAAAAATATGAACATTCATATGTGTATACGTATCTATATATAGATACATGCATATATATAGAAAGCACCAGTATATAATGGCACATGAACAATGATATATTTTTCAGCATTGACTGTAATGGAAACAGGAGTTAAATTTTCATTAATAATAGGGGAATAGCTAAATAAATTGTTGTATAGCCAAGAAATACTTCGCAGCCTTGTAAGGAAAAAGAGCCACACCAACAGATAGATTTCCATGAGACACTGTTCAGTGAAAAAGAAAGATGTTTTTATAAAATTCTATTTTTATTAAAAAAAAAATTCCAAATCCCTGTGTATGTATTCGTATGTACACGTATTTATGTACCTACGAGCATAGAGCAAAAGATGGACTAGTTTGGTGACATATAGGGATGATGTGGATGGTAGAGGTAGGAGCCAAACAACAAAGATTTTTTAAAAGGATCACAATAAAAAAAATCCAGCAATAACGTGTATGTATTTTACTTGCAGAAATGCACATATAAAATGAATTAAATTTAGAAAATATACAGTAAAAATAACCTAAATATAACCTAAATATGATCTTTGTTTATTTGAAAAAAATAGGTAGTGACCATAATTATCTCTTGATGGAAGAATTGGAGATGATGTTTATTTTCTTCTTTGTCTGTGCATTATCTATAATAAGAATTGTTACTTTCATAATAACAAAGTAAAATGAATAAGTGTTCCTTTAAAAACATTCTACAGAACTCATTTTGGAAATCAAGGGAGGGAAACATGGTTAAATACCTCTCAGAGTTAGGACCTGTCCAAGTAGGAGATACATAAAATCAGCATCCATTAACCCTCATCTAGTAGAAAGTTACTCACCTAAGGGGAAAGACTAAGTGGCTATTCCAAGAAGCTATTTGAAGCAGCAAATGGCGTATATTTCCCCTATCTAACACTTTAATGACTTAAGTAAACCAGAAAGCCATTTATACCACTCTCAATTATCCAAGGATTCGCTGGGTGTTTCACTTCCTGTCTCCTCCCTCTGGCTTGCAGCCATTTTACTGCTCAGGAACAGCTCAAAAATGGAGGACAGAGAAAGAGGAAAGTGATGAAATTAATTTGGTCAATTTAGCTTCTCATTAGCAACTCTAATGAAAGACTTTAATGTGAGATGGTCAAAACTCATGGTAAAATGAGGGTTCCAGGTCTCTTGAGAATTTCGTTTATGCAAACTTGCCTTCAGATAAACACTATTGGCCTGCAATACACTTTAATGGATTTGATGCCTGCTATTTTTAAGAAAGACAGGACTTGTAATAAGGTGATAAGTTTCTCCTTACTTTCATTTACACTTTCAAAAAGAAAAGTAATAAAACACAGGAACAAAGCCCTTCGAAGTGACAAACCATATCATCAGTGGATCAGGAAGAACCCAATGCAAAGTATTTTGTTGGAAAGAAGCTGTCTGGTTCCCAGCACACCCTGAAGAGAAACTTGAGGAGGGCATCAACCTTCCAAAGGAGCATACCTTGGCCATAAACCACAAAAGGAATTGCTAAAAAGGATTCCTCTGGGCTCAACTGAAGTCAAATCAACACACACATTTCCCTGTTTCACTGAGTCCTCACAGACTTCTCTTCCTTGAGAAGCCCAGAGACAAAGGGTTTAAGCCCAACGTGACGAGTAGTATGTTCATCAAAGAAAGGGTACAGTCTCAATAACAAAGGTAAAAGACCAAATAAAACCAATTTTCCCTTACTTGAAGATGATGGAAGCTCCACGACATGATGGGCAGGCCAGGAGAAAGATCTGTAAGTGAAAAAGAGTTAAGTATGGTTATCATGAGAAATTCAGCACACAGTGAGACAATGTTACTTTAATAATAATAATAATAATAATAATAATAATAATAATGTGACCAAACTCTAACACAAAAAATATAAAATCACAAGTAGGTGGTTTTCCAAAGTATGTGTTTGTGTTTGAGCATGCATCTATGTTTGTGTGTGTGTATGTGTGTCTTAATGTGGAGGTGGGGTTAAGAGATGATGGAGGGATAGAAGATGGAGACAGCTTTTCTTAGCTCCTTTCAGTCTCTATATCATTTCCTCTTAACCACTAAAAGACTCAGTTTCTCAAGTATTTAATTTCAACATGACACAAATAGTCTAAAAAAATGTTAACACAGGGCAAAAAAAACAGATTCTAAAAACAGGACAAGTACACAAATGCCATTTGTTTGTCTCTCATGGGAGAGGGTGGGTTAACCAACACCCAGCAGTGCTTAACTCAGCAAATAAAAATATAGGCTGCCCCATTAAATTTGATTTTCAGATAAATAATAAATAATGTTTTAGAATAAGTATGTTCCATGTAATATTTAGGATGTAATTATACCAAAGCACTACCTGAAATTCAAATTTAACTGGGCATCCTAATTTTATCAGGCAACCAAATCAACAGTGCTACTACTCCCAGGCTGCAAACCACACTTTGACAGGATTGGCTTGTTTCTAAGCATGACTAAGTGGTTTTACTCTTCTATTCTCCTCCCAGGTCAAATCAAACAAAAAAGAGCCTTGACCTTTTAAGAGACAAATCAGTCCAATGTTACCTGGTTTGAAGCAGGCTGGGTTCAGTCTCAAAAACCTGCAGCTGTGGGAGCTTGGCTTTCACAAGTTCTCAAACAACAAGGGGAACAAAGAAACCCCACCAAAGCTCTCAAATTTCTGGGTTTCCCCATTAGGAATTCCTATTCCAGAAATCTGCACATTTAACAAACACCTCAGGAAATTCAACTACTTCTGACAGACAGATATGCAGAATGTTTGACTTTGTTCTGAAATCAAAGACATCAGAAGGAGTAAGTACTGACAAAAGAAGGAAAGTCATGTTTGAGGAACTCCAGGAGTTCCATCATCTATATCTCAGTTTAATAAAACATTGATACATGTCCCTATCTTGTGGAAAGCATTTATTAATAGGTAATCTGCATTATAGATTTGCTATCTTTGCCATGTGTATATTCTTTAGCAATTGGTTCTTCACTTCTCTCAGATTCTGTATTTCAAAGGAAAAGTTACTCTAAGAAAAATCACTAAGGATGATGCCTGCTTGATTGTCTGCTTTAAGGAAGAGAAAGAAGAATAGAAAACAGACTTCTGAAAGAACAACTCAACCGGAAGTCCAGCCCCTTCATAATACCTCATAGAAGAAACCCATCGAGGAAATCTCCTTTAAGAACATGCCTTTCCCCCGTAGATCTGATTAAATGTGCGAAATCAATGAAAAGTACGGGTTCACAATCCTTTGTCAGCAACTGCCACATCTGAAAACTCTAAAACTTGAAAGTCAGTTTTATCCAACACTGCTTTGGGAAGAAAATATGACTTGAACTGAATTGAGGCTATTTATAGATTTTATCTATTTCACTTATGGCAACTATTCAAACATTTTCCATAAATGCATGTATTTTGATTATGGGATGCTCCCCCAGACCCAACTGGGAATACATGTGAAATACTCCACATGTATGGGCATGCTGTTCTAAAATCCCCACAAAAACTCTGATTTCTGAAATACATCAGACTTCAATGGTTTGGGATAAGGATTATAGAGATTTGGAATTTATATCATCCAAACACTAACTCATCCACACTCCCGACTGCACCCCTCAGGAGGAGTCCAAGAAAGAAACAAAGCTGTTACTCTACCAGTGACACAGCAGAAAAGTTACTTACCTTAGGCAAGGGTCCAAGGTGAATACTGCACATAGCTACCCAGCACCAAGCCCATTAAGGGCCAGTCAGAAGCTACAATATACAGAAAGCAGAGAGGAGCCACCAACCATTAGGGAAAGGTCCTCAGTACTTCAAGCGTCCCCTAAAAGCCAAGCCAGCAGCTTACCTAAACCTCTGGAATACTCAAAATACTTCCAATATGCTAAACCAAGAAGTTAGCTGGGCCCCACAGTTAACCTTTACTTTTCTATACCCACAGCCAAGAAATGATGTGCAGATTCTTGGGGGTGGATTTCCCTATAACAGCTCTTATTTGGCTAGTTCTGATCTATGACAACCCTATACCAAAAGAAACCAACCAAGAGAAGCCGGCCTCCAATTCCAATCCAGTAGATTGTCATAGTCGCCTCCATTCAATCACAGATCTCACTTCTTTTGAGACAGCTAATCTAAGTCATGATTCTAAATAAGTTTTCTAACAGTTGCATTCACGCGGCCATGTTGTTTCAATTAACACTGGAAACTTTCTCAGCTTGCCTGTGTATTCCAATCAACCAAGGTAGAGGCTATCTTTCTCAAGCAATCGTTTTATTAAATACATGTAGATATATCAAATTGTTAGATATGAAAAAGAACTCCAAAATTCATCATATTCTATTTCCAGTAAACTCATGGCCACATTTAGATATTTCAAAGATTTCTAAGAGTGAAACAATCTCTCTGCTCTACCATGCTCAAGCCAAATCCACAATCAGCACTAACCAAAGGAGCCACATGAAAATAATATTTTAATTCAGAGGCCTGACAACCTTCAACCTAAATATCCCTGCTTTCTTCTTCACTCAGCTGTCAACCATCACCCATTTTGGGGAGCCTGTGTTTTTAGACTAGCAGAAGGAAAGCTAATCTATCCGTTCAGCTGCAAAGAGAGTAGGAAGAGAGGACACTTGGAAGTGCAAACAAGGATGGTAGGAAGATGAGAATTTACCTCAGCATATCCCAGCACAGACTTGACACATTGTATACATGCCCAACACACCTGAAGAAAAAGATGGCAAGTAGCACACAGAGAAATGCTACTTCAACTTTCCCATTGCCTGGGTGGTGGACAAGGATTTGTGATAAATCCTATTTTTACAGATGAAGACACTGAGAGGGGAAGGTTCTGACAAGCTTTCTGACAAGAACTCAAGCCCCCTAACTATCTGTTGAATATACTTTCCACCTTACACCTGAGGTAGCAGACCAGACCTCATTGGGGTGTCTCCTCAGTAGAACTGTTAAGTAGCAATCAGCCATGGGTGGAGCTCAGCCAAGGAGGTGGAAGATGGGAATAAGAAAGGGAGGAAAAACAAGGAGACCTGAACTCCATCAATTAGCTTAAAGGCTAGGGGACTGTTCAATCAGTTTGAAAGGTAATCACTGATGGACCAATTCAAGCCCTTGCCCCACCCAGAATGCCCCCTGGGAATATCCAATAAAAGTCCCAATCCCAAGTCTCCTGGAGTGGGTTTCCCTCTTGGAAAGCCCTGCCCTTACACTTTCTTAAGGGTGCACGTCCACTTTCACGTCATGAAATCTCAATGGCTTTCTGCTGGCTGTGCTGCTTTCTTTTTTCCTGGAGCGCATGGACCCAATGAAATCTTCTCTCAAACCCAGAGCAAGACCCCAAGTCCCTCAAGGCAACAGAATCTAGCCCTGTCTCTTGACCCCACAGCACACAGGCGTGACCCCAATGGCCCCACACCTGTGTCACCACAGAGCTCGTAAGATCTTCTCCCTATAGGGTGGACATCTCAAAGAACAAACATAGCTGGACAGTCAATCATGTTTACATAGATGGGTTTCTCAGTCCTGCAGTCCCTAAAGACTTGCCTTAGCTCTAACCTGCCTCATTTTCAAGTCCTCTGGGTGCTTGCACTCCTTGAGTCCTTATAAAACTGAAGTCTTTGGGGCTTTTTTTTTCCCAGAAAAAAAACAAACGATAGGTTCTGTTCAAAACCACATTCTATCAGCCTTTTTCCAGAAAAGCTCCCTGTACTAATTCAAGTTTCTCTCACCCAGAACCTTGTAAATTTAGCTCTCCTAAGCACCTAGGCATCAGCAACAATCCCAGTTTATCCTCCACCTCTGAACCACTCTGGCTCCAGGTTCCCACCTTCCCTACTCAACCTCTCAGCCATCACTTTTCACACTTCCTGTTCCTGCCCCACAGTTCTATCAGCCCCACAGTTCTATCACTGGCATCATTGTCCAGTCTCCCATCAACTTCTGCTCCACCCAACATTAGATTCAAAAAGTCAAAAAGTCACCATTTTTATAACACCTAAAGCAGATCATTTTTGTTCACAGGAAGAAGTGCTAGTCCAACAACAGGAAATATAACTGGGAAGGAAGGCCACTCACCACAGTCCATCCTAAATGAGAGGCTAGCCAGGTAATAAGCCATGAAAGGAGATGGAAAAGCTTAATGAACAGAAAACAGGATGAGAAAGGCACAAGAGTCCCCAGGTTGTCTTGGCTCTACCTCCTATGACAGCATGTAGCTATCTAGGATTCCTAAGAATGAGTGCTTATAACCATTACCAATCATGGGGAAGACCCTGACCCTGGGCTGTCCATAGTCAGTGTTATGGCTCGATTCACTAATGTTCATATTCTCGAGCTCTCATTCTCTCTCCCTCTACTACCATATCAATGTCTCCACTGGTCTCCTGCTTCCAGGCACACTGCTGCAAAAAGAAATTATCTAAAAAGCAGTTACTTTAAATCCTTTTAACCAAAAATATGCCAGTTAAAATCCTTCAATGGCTTGCTAATACATACAGAAAAAAGTTTAGCTTCTTAACTTGGCAGGCAAGGCTTTCTCTGCTCCAGATCCTGTCTCTCTCCAGCATGGTGACCTCATGCATTATGCCAAACTGTATCATATTCTGTGTCAATAAATGTGCTTCTACAATCTCATTTTTCAATAGTTTCATTTTATTAAATATGAGTATGCAACAATTTATTCAACACACCTCCTCCTGTTGTTGTACATGAGAGAAATGGATAGGCCTTTCCAAAACATTCAGAACAGGTCTCCCCAAGACATGTAACACTGGCATGTAGATTACATAGAACTTGGGTCAATCAAGGCCTTGTAGCTCATGATAAACTTTTACCACTCCCTTAATAGAGAAACCCATACTCCTCTGGGTTCTTCTAGACTGACAACCAAACAAGTATCAGAAAGACTGATAAGAAAAAAGTTAAATAATAACATGCATATTTTTTGTATACAGAAACCTGATAAGACAAAGTATCACAGGGTTTTCTGTCACCACCTTAAATATCTTCAGTTAGAGTCAAAGGACATGGGGTGGGGATTACCCATGGGAGGTCACCATGAAAAGCACAGCAGAAGGGCATTATAAAAATTTAGGTTCTGCCATCTCCACTGATAAAAAGTTCATTAGTTCTCCCAGGTAAAAGGAGGGAGAAACAACAGAAGAACAGGCAATCCAATCAAAAACTGGGAGGAGGAATTGGAGAGACAGTTTTCTGAAGAGGATATACAGATGGCCAAAGGGCACTTGAAAAGATGTTCCTACAGACTGGCTATCAGGGAAATGCACATTAAAACAACAATGAGGTATCATCTCACACCTGAAAGACTAGCTATTATCCAAAAGTCTGGAAACAACAAATGCTGGTGAGGATGTGGAGAAAAGGGAACACTTTTGCACTGTTGGTGGGAGTGCAAACTGGTACAACCCCTATGGAGAACGGTTTGGAGAGTCCTCAAAAAACTGAAGCTGGAAATCCCATATGATCCTGTCATTCCACTTCTGGGCATCTACCCAAAAGATACGAAACACCCATCCACAGAGATGTATGCACCCCCATGTTTACTGCAGCCCTATTCACAATAGCTAAGAACTGGAAAATACCTAAGTGCCCAACATCAGATGACTGGATCAAGAAGATGTGGTACATATATACAACGGAATACTACACAGCCCTTAGAAGAGATGAAACCCTGTCATTTGAATCAAGATGGATGCAACGCGAGGGGATTATGCTAAGCGAAACAAGTCGAAGAAGAAAGATAGATTCCAGATGACCTCACTCATAGGTAGAATGTGAATAGATCGAACAAAGGAACAGATGAAACATAACCAACCCTGAAACATTTATTTGCAACAGAACTGAAGTTACCAAAAGGGAATGGGGTGGGCAGGGACAGATGGTGGCAGAGCCCACTAGATAATGGAGAAAAACACTTGGTGATTTGGTGGAGGGCATGGTGTGCTGACATATATCTAAGAAATGGGGAACCTATATATAGGAAACTATTTTAATGTGCAGAATAATTACCACAATAAAAATAAATTAAAAAAAATAGCAAAAAAATCAGTTGTAGGAAAAAAAGGAGGGAGAGATTTTCCATTTATATATGTAAAGGTCTCTTAAAAGAGAGCAATGTCCACCCAACCTTAGCTCCGCCTATAAAATAATACTTTTTGCCAAAAAGACACGTGTCTGGGGTAGCTGAATTAGTATCACCAGAAGTAACTTTCCTATCTGAAAAAAACGTATCTACATGGCAAACATCTAATTATGGTAAGTACCTGTTCTTTATCATACAAGGCGCCCTCTCCTCATCACGTGAGATTCCCTCCTCTCTCCTTGAGGCCCACAGACCCCTATCCTATTCCTTTAGCTCACAATATACACCCCCATTTTGCCTCACTAGACCTGAAACTCTCATTTCTCTATGGATTCTTCATACATGCAAAATGATTTTTTTTTTCTCTTACTGACTTAGATTATTTGATCAACCAGAGAAGAGCCCAAAGGGGTAGGGGGAAATTTCCTCCCCACCTCAATGTAAGTTAGGCCTAAATTTTCAGATACTTTACTATTTCTTTCTACATGTGTAGAAGGAGAATTTGTAGATCTTCAAAGGAATATGCATATTAAGGTTTTTAATCTAGAATTCTAAACTCCCTTCCAGAAAAAGTCTGATTTTATACTATACCAGCAACAGATGAGAGTGTATTTCTACCGCAACCTGGCCGACAGATCATTTCCATTTCTTAAAAGACAAGACACTCAGGGGGAGCAGAATTTGCCACACAAAAATATACGTCTTTGGCATAAGAACTATTGTGAGTTGGTTATTTAAAAACAAAACAAAGAAACAGCAGATAGCAAACAAGGGAGAAATTATGAAAAAGAGAAGTTATACTTTTGTAAAACACATTTACACTTATAAAAGAAATCTCCATTTCTAAGGGTGTCTCCAACTCTGTATTAGGAAAAGGATGACTACAAATCCCTAGAAAATCTTACCTGTGGAGATGGCAAAGACCCAAAACTATGTAACCATGTCCTGTTTACTGTGCTTTTCCTGAAAACCTCCTAAGACTGGCTTTCTCCCCTCTCAAACATCTTCCTTTGTCTTTACCTGGAGATGAAATTTAAAGTGGTGGGGCCTTTCAATATTCACTCATTTTTCCAGGGACTCTCTCTATATCTACTATAACACGTTTGTTTCTCTACTGTTAATTGGTCTTATTACAAAAGGGTCTCAGCCAAATACACACACACAGCTTTAATTTGGAAGCCTCACATTACTGGATATGTTAAACTATTTTCTAACATGTTTTCTGACCAGCTGTATTTCTTCTTTGGGGATGTAAACATCTGTGGCCTTTAACTAATTTTCAACTGAAGTGTTGCTGTTTTTTTATTGAGCAGTAAGAGCTATTTATGTTTTAATGACATATGATGCAGGCTATTTCACATTTGTAGCAAATATTTTCCCTGGTTGTCATGGTTGTAGCTCTAATTTGGTAGCTTTTGATATACAAAATTTCTTTTATCTTTATGTAACTAGAAGTCTTTGTTATTCCCTTTGTGATATGTGCCTTTGATACCATGTTTTGAAAGCCTTTTTACAACCCTGTAATTATAGAGTTACCTACTATTTTTAGATAATTGTATAATTTAATTTTTGTAATTGAAACCTCCAATAGAAAGAAATTGCACCATTGCTAATCTTATTCACTATTCCAGAATGGCTTTCTCACCTTTCCTCTCTTATCTCTTAGTATTCATCACATAAAAAACAAACATTATTTTCTCCAGGAAGTCTTTGGTTAAATGCCCATTCTATCTTCCCATGAATGCCTTCTGTTTAACTCTTAATGAGAAATTCCATATTTGCTAGTGTAAGGAGCTTACATAGAGCTTTTCCTCCAGAATTTAGACAAAAGGGAAGTAAGAGTACCACTAAGAGTTTGGCTTTAGAATCAACATAAAATGGATTAAAAAGGTGGTAAAATCACCTTAAAGCCAAAATTAGCTGAGATTTGAAAGACAATACTGTAACTGGATTGAATTTACCTAAAGAAGGAATAGGACTGGCCAACCATTAAGGTACAGACTAAGACATGTCACAAAGTCATATTTGACCTTTTTGACTACACCTAAGAACTCTCATGGGGCCAGAAAACCATAGCTCAAAAACATCAAGTCTTCTGGTTCGATTAGTAAATTCATCCTTATAAAGAAGATGGAAACAGAACAGGTAACACTGCTAGGTGCATAAGTGCTTTAGCGACTTGGGTCCACAGGCTGGCTCTGCCACTCACCATCACTGTGACTTTGAGCAAGAGAGTGGAGGGATTTTCATCTGTAAAATAGGGATATAAATAGTATCTCTGTCTCTTAAGAGAGTGTGAAATGGAATAAAAACAAGTGAAGCAACTGACACATAGCTAGCCCTCAACACTTAATGAGTATTCTGATCTCAGTAGAAAATCCATCCCTACTGTAAGCTACATCATGAGTAACTCATTAAACCTCCAATTCATATAACTTCGCCTGTTCTAATTTCATGTTTGCATAATAACATTCTGATATGTACTTGGCTTCCCTATTCAGTTGCCTACAGGGAGAGAATACTTAACCACCATTGATTCAGTTTCCTCATTTATCAAATACAGTAGTACTATCTCATTGGGTAGATATGATGATTATATACTTGAAGAGCTTAGTTCAGTGACTAGCACATTGCAAAGAATAAAATAAATGAGTGACTGATAGCATCATTCTTCTTTTGAGTACCCTTTTTCTTCTCCTCTCACTGCAAATTTCATCCAAACCCATAGCAAAGTATTCTCCAATAATCCAGACACCTCTATTACCAAAGGCCTGTAAATCTCATTAGGTATTTAGATTTTATTTAATTGGGATATTAAATGATTCTTTATAGTCATATACAGCGCTATAGTAGATTGAAAAGCTAGTATATGATTGTCAATCTTCCTCTGCTGACAAACCTTAATATGCTATTGGTGAGTCACTGACCAAAATCCAAAGTCATCTGCAATAATCAAGACCATCAAGAATATGCCCCGCTACTGTCTTGCTAATTTTACTTTCCAAGTATGCCTTCAGTTTTCACCCTGAATTTCAGTTTCTACATTTCTAAAATGGAAAGAATAGAGCTTGCCTCCAATATCTTAACCTTAATTGGTGTTTCTGTGCAGATACCAAATGTTTTCTGGACAGATCTGGATGTCACACAGGTACCTCAGACCCAACATGCCTAATCTAGACTGTCATTTTCTTTCCCTAAGCAATTTCCTCTCTAATTGCGCCCTCAAAAAAATGGAAGAGAAGGGACAGCAATTTCATACCATAGGATTCCAACTGATAAAGAGAGAAGAAATTAGGGAAGTGGAAAATGACCATCAGGCAATCTCTACAGTAATAATTGCTACAGGCAAGAAGCACTGAGAGGTGCAATGATTAGTAATGAAATTGCTATCATTTTTGCATACAAGATACTTGCTAATCATAAAAGGAAAAGAGTAACATTATAGTGGAGAAGTCTGGCAACCATACTCTTAAGCAAGTGATCAAAGTGAAAGTGAAAAGACATAGCATCATGCACTCCATGATGTCCTTAAGAGGGCACATTACTTCTGCAGTATTTTTGCCCAAATTGTTCAAATTTGATCATGAAGAAAGCATCAGATAAGTCCAAATTAGGAACATTTTACAAAGTAATTGACCAGTGCACTTCAAACTTGTCAAGGTAATAAGAGAGACTGAGGCATTGTCATGAACTGGAGGTGACTAAGGAGACATCACAACTAAATGCAATGTGATATCCTGAATTGGATCCTGGAACAGAAAAAGAACGGCACTGGGAAACTGGTAAAAGTCGAATAAAGTCTGTAGTTTAGTTCATAGGACAATGCTAATTTCTCAGGTCTAATTATTTTACCATGGGTATGCAAGCTGTTAATCTAGGGGGTAGCTGAGTGAAAGGTATATAGGAAATAGGAATTCTCTCATCTTTACAACTCTTCCTTAAGTTAAAAATCATTTTAAATCAAATTTTTAAGTACCGTTAATTCAATCAACTAGCAAACCTCAGATGACTTGATGATGTCCTTTTTCAGTTCCTCATATGTCATGTTGACCCATTCTTTTCAATATATCTCAAACCCATCCTCACTACCTTCTCCTAGTACAGCACCTATCATTTCTTATACTACTATAGCAGTTTCCTTTCTGATCTCCAGGTCTCCAGGGTCTCCTTTTATTCACTCAAGGTCATATACTGTAGTCAAGTTCCTATTCTTAAAATAGAACCCTGATCATTCTATGCTCCCCCTTAAAAATTTCAGAAGAGAGATTCAACACAATGTCTCTCAGAATCCCATCTGAGCCTTTTATCGAAACTGACAAGCTAATTCTAAAATTCATATGGAATTGCCAGGGGCCCCAAATAGCCAAAACGATCTTAAAAGAAACAAGAAGGAGGACCCACCACTACTTGACTTCCAAACTGAGTACACAAAGCAACAGTAATAAAGACAGTGTGCAATGGGCATAAGGACAGACATATAGACTAATGGGACAGAAAAGAAAGTCCATAAATAAACTTTCACATTTATAACAAGGGTGACAGGACCATTTAATGGGGAATGTCTCTTCAATAAATGGTGCTGGAACAACTGGGTTTCCACACACATCAGAAAAGTTTGGATCCTTTCCTCACAACAATACATAAAAATTGAAATGATCAAAGACCTAAATGTAAAAGCAAAAACGATGCACACTTAAAAGTAACATTGTGGTAAATCTTCATGAGCCTAAATTTGGTAGTAGATTCTTTAGTGTGAAACTAAAGCAAGAGGACAAAAACAAAAAACATATAAACTACATTTCACCAAAATTAAAATCTCCGTGCTTCTAAAGATACTATCAAGAAAGTAAGAAACAATCCAAAAAAAATGGAAAAAACTGTTACAAGTCCTATTGCTGCTAAAACTGTAGGATCCAGAATATATAAAAAGCTCTTAAAATTAAAAAATCAAATGACAGATAATAACCCAATTCAAAAGTGGGCTAAGGATTAAGGGCTAAGGATTTGAATAGACATATACACATGGAAAGGTACTCAGTGTCACTCACTAATCATTGGGGAAATCAAATCTATCTTTACTTTACTATCAAGGATAAAATAAGAATGACAATCACAAGTATTGAAATGTAGAGTAATTGGAAACCATGCACTGCTGGTAGAGATATAAAATGATTTCACCACACTGGAAAACAATATGGTAGTTCCTTGAAAGGTTAGGCATAGTTATATTATGACCCAGCAATTCCACTCCTATCCAAGAAAAATGTCCACACATAAAATTTATAATGGATGTTTATGGCAGCATTATTCATACTAGCCAGAAGGTGAAAACAACCCAAATGCTCATCAAAGAACAAATGGACAAAAAAATATGATCTAGTCATGCATCACTCTAACTACATACAGTCAACAACAGATTGCATATATAACCATGGTCCCAGAAGGTTAAACCATATAAGCCTAGGTACTACGATATTCACTCGATGACATTATGTAATGACACATTACTCAGAAAGATGAAATTATGTTAACACATCTCAGAAAGACTATGCAGTACTCTTCAACCATAAAAAGAAGTGAAGTACTGATACATGCTATAACTTGGATGTACCTTAAAAATGTTATGCTAAGTGAAAGAAGCCAATCAAAAAAACCTTATATTATATGACTCCACTTCTATTAAATGTCATGAATAGCCACATCTATGGAGACAGAAAAGAGTTTAGTAGTTGCTTAGAGCTGGGGGTGAGGTGAGGAAAGAATGGGTAAGGGACAGCCAAATAGTATGGAGCTTCTTTCTGAGGTGATGAAAATTTTCTAAATGCATTATGGTGATGGATGTCTGCATATACCTGTGAGAATACGAAAAAGCAGTGATTGAACATTTTAAGTGAGTCAACTGTATAGTAAGTGAATTATATCTCAATAAACTATTAAAAATATTCAGGTGGTTCCTTATTGCTTTTTGAATGAAGTCCAAACTCCTTAATTTAACATTCAAGTTCCTCCCCATCCCCATCATTCTTTAATACCCAACTAGCATTACTGCTCACTATTCTTTTTCACCTGCCTTTCTACTGAACCAAAATACATTACTCAACCATTACCACACATCTCATGCAGCAACTGACAGCCTGAGTCCCCATAGTAAGTCTCTAAGAATGGTTCCAAATGGTTACCCTCTACCTCTCCCCAAACCCTGGCCTTGATGAAGAAAGCACTGACATTACATTACGCCAGGGCCGCCGAGTATAGTTGTATAGGTTGTGCACTGCACAACCCTAGTGGCGCCATTCAATTATAGTCTATGTGAATGGCACCCTCTCCTAGGGTTGTGCAGTGCATAGCTGTTCGTGGCGGCCCTGCTCGGAAACATCACTAGAATTTGGGAACAAAGTCAAAAGCAGCGTTCTCATGAGCAATCAATGAGAGAAATTACTGTAACTACAGTCCTGTTGAGAAGTGGGTATTTTCCAAGTCTCATCAAGATTAATAAGAAACCCAAGAGACTAATATAGTCATAGCACATACACAGTGCTTGCACTGAATTAGAAGACAGGAACATCCAAGAGAAAAATTGTCATTGATGTTTTGGCAGCAATCATGAGAGAAAAGGATAGACATTCTAGTCAATACAAAAGTAATGACGTACCTACATGACCCCTCAACTTCATGAGACCCTTCAACTTCATTAGATTCTGCTTTTAGGTTATCAAAGAAGCTCTTCCTATCAGGAATATTATGAGCTGGCTAACACATGTAATACGTCTCTATATAGGTCTCTCTCATCATTGATTTATTCACCTACCTTGTGGTTTATGAAGAATTCTTTTGTAAGGTTGGGGTCTGTGCAACCAACATCCCTCAGTCAGCTGATAAGAATTAGGCTTTGAACTCACAAACCATGTGGCAGAGTTGGATTCCATGCCAAATCCACCCAGGTACAGGTACTCCAAAGCCCAGACCAACAGACGCTGGTGGAGTAGTGATTTGGTCAGTTGCCTTCAGCCAAGAGTGCACTTCACATACATCCCAGGGACCCAGGTTTGCATACTGGGGCAGAGGGAGCAACCAAGATGAAGAAATAAATAAAGTGCTTCTCCCTTCTTTCTTTTCCTGCCTCCCCCTTTCCTTTAAAAACAATAAATAAATAAAGCCCAGTCAGAGAAGCCAAGCCAACAAACTCCCCTCTGACTATCTCCTAAACTGCAAGGAGTAATACAGGAGTCTCCAAAATGGGCTGCAAAAACAAGTGAGCTGATAGCAGAGTCTATATACACCAGACATTGAATTTGTTCCTTTTTTTGTCCCCATTCAAGTTCAGTTTGGCCTCCCACTTTCCCTTTTGTTCTATCAAGTATATTTCATTCCACTTCTACCTTCTTCTGAGATTTAGTAGCTAATCCACTCAACCTGGTCATTCCTTTCCTAAATTCCATTTGCACTGATAATATATACAACGATCACTCGATTAATCTCCTATTGTAGTGAAAAATAATAAGTAATTTTAATAATGGCAGCAATTGTTCTGGAATGAGTGCATACTATGTACATGGCACCATAGGCAGCATCATCCCTCATAGCAATCCTAGCAGGGTCAGTGCTATATACCCCAGCCCTGTTTACATGAGGACTCTGAGTTACCAAAAGATTAAGTCACTTGCCTAGGGTCATAAAATAATAAGTGAATGAAGTAGTCAGGCCTGGGACCCAGAACTATCTGATTCCAAAGATCATGTGTCTTTCGAGAAGTTTCCTCTGAGTCTATCTGCCATAGTGTCAAACAGTGTCAGACATACAGAAGTTCCCCAGAAAACATGTGCAAGTATGACTCTGCTAAGAGCTCAGTCAAGGACACAAACTGGGAGACAAGGGAAGAGGGACAGTGACTACAGAGACTGGACCTGGGAGGAACCAGAAGAGTCTGCTTCCTCTGTCCTGTTTAAGAGAGCATCATGCTGCAGCCTTGACCTCAACTCCAGACAGAGATTTACAACAGGATGAGCTGGTTGTCTTAAAATTATTCAACAGAACACTGAACAAACCACACCTGGGCCGACTTTTGGGGAATCAACGCCTGCAGAAAGGGGGTCGACTGTGGCAAGGCCACAGTCACATAGGCAAATAGTTTATAGAGCTCTGACATAAAGAAGCTATGGCCAAGGTAACCATGGCCAAGGATTGGGGGTGGGGGTGGGGGGAGTGGAATAGGAGGTTTTTTTTTTTAAAGAAGGGAGGTTTTTATACCTCTTTAAGCCTGTTTTCTCATCTTTAAAAATGAGAATACGAATTCTCACCACCTGCAGGGCCACCAAGGTATCAAATGAGATGTAATAAAAGCACCTATGGCCCAGTGCCAACATTGGTTTGTCTTTGCTGGGGCTGTAGGTACCCCAAGAGATGCAAGACACAGGTCCTATCTGCGAAAAGCTCACTGCCTGTCTGACAAAGTTCCTCTGATCTGGAATACTGCTAGCACTCTGAGCCAACCACTGGTAAAGCTGGCTAATGAATTACCCTAATTCTCAGCAGGCCACTTTGTCAGATGAAAATTCTGGCAGAAAGAAGATGAAAACTGTTGGCAAGAATCTGGCTGGAGATTATGTCTTTTTTCATAATCTCCCACACCCCTGTATTAGAAAATTGTAGAAGGGGCCTCTATCGACCACTATTTTGGAAGTGAAACATAGAAACTCTTCCTTCACAGCAAGCATCACCACTTCTCATTTTATAGTTGCTGCTTTGTTAAATGTCCATCTTTCCTACTAGACTGCAAACTCTTAAGAGGACGGTGGCTGTATGTCGCTCCTTATCATAGATCCAGAACCCAATGCAACAATACAAGATGCTCTTCAGACACTGATTGAATGAATAAGTGAAACAAACCAATGTCTCCATGACATGTGAATGGACATGGTCACCTAATCAAAATTCAGTTTTAAATATTCACACCTTGTCTATACATAGTGTGCTTCTCAAGATTTCTAAGAAATGGGTAATAATAGTTTGTTTCTGGAAGTTTAAGAGTCAGGGTTTGGAGGGAATCATACATGATATTTTATTCCTTTCAAATGGTTTCAGTTTTGAAATAATCAAACATAAAACCTGAGGAGGGAGATATTTAGTGATAGCATCTCTGAGAGACTTCTAGGGAAGTTTTATTTGCTGTGTCCAATTCTTGTACTGTTTCATGTCTAGATCATGAACATGTGTTGTTTTTATGTTTGAAAACTATGATAAAAAGCCAATTTCACAAAGAAGAAAAATGTGGCACCTAACTTTGCTAACCACCTGGGAAAGGAAAAGGGATTCTGTTAGAAGTTGGAGCCGGTTGGAAAATCCAGAAAACTCTGTCCAAACCATACTGGGGAAAATGCAATTGCTGTCCCTCCCCACAGATAAGCTCCTTCCTTTTTTGAGCTTTTGAAAAGATTTATTTTAATCCCAGAGACTGTCTCAAGCCACTGTTACAGCCCAGACAGACATCAAGCCAGCAGGATAATTGGATGATTTTTTTTAAGGGACAGTGCCTCTCTTTTGTTGTGACAATAGTAACTGGGCTATTACAGTGGGCCTCCTTAATTCGTCATGCTTTACTGGTCCCATCTATTAAGCAGGTAAAACCAATGAACAGAAACATGGACCATATTTCTGCACCTGTCTCTAACAGCCCTGCAGCTAGCTACTTGGCATTACTGTGAAAGTTCAATGGCTCTAAATCCTGAATGCACATTAGATTTACTGGACAGTTTAATAAAAATAAAATACCAATTCCTGAGGCCCACTCAAGATGCTGATTCAATTGGTAGGTCCTGGGGCCTGGGTAGCAGCATTTTCAAATGTCCCAGATGATTTCAACATACACACAGATTTGCAAATCAGGTCTGCCCACTGCTGAATACACAGTATCCCTACAGAAAAAGACTCCAGTCACTATTTTTAAATATCTTCTTGCAGAAGATCAACTTCTGGACGGTGACTTGATAGGACGCACTTTT
>RJWH01008950.1:0-26297 GCA_004363575.1 Solenodon paradoxus | reverse complement strand
CACAGGCGCCGTCCCACAACAAGCTTTGCTCAGCTCCACGAACTCACTGGCGCCAGGCGTCAGCTCCCACCAGGCACGTGAGTGTTGGGGTCTCCGCAGGACGGCCGCCCTCGGACCTGGAGTAGAGGCTGCAGCAGCCATCAGGACACTGGTCCTCAGATCCCGTCTCCTTCAGACACCTGACAGGAGCTCGGCCACCACCACGAAGAGCTGCGCAGTGAGAGAGACCCGCAGGCACTGTGGTTACCCGGGAAACTCTGTGCCAGCGCCGTGCCAGGCACTGCATTAGTGACCGTGGCACGGGTGTAATGGGACCGTGATCACAGCAACCTCACGTTTCGGTGGGTTTCTCTCCAGGGCCTTTTTCTGCTCTTTTCCCCGACATTCCCCTCAACCACAAAGTAGAAAAGGACGAGGAGGGGCCTGAACTCGTACACTCAGCACCCTGCAAGCAGCACAGGGCCACGGGCGTGTCCTGCGTGATCACCGATGTGCACAGCCGTTCTATGGGCTCTGCATCTTATACATGGGACAGTGGGGAAAGCTGCGGCTCAGAGAGAGTCCTTACCTGTCTTCCCTCCCACACCCCTGAATTCAGAAGGAAAGTAGCTCCAGGATATCCCAGGAGCAGTAATTCATACTCAGGGAGGCCAGGTGACCCCAGTAGTGTACCTACCAGAGAGCGAACACCAAACCTTAAAATGGGAAACAGGGAAAGGGGATCAGTATCTCTTTGTGTCTCCCAACCCCAGGGTGGTTTAGCCAGCAGGGCAGGTATGCGAATCCTCTGCCAAGTCTCAAACACCTGAAGGTGGGACCTGCTCTTTGAAACAGGTCAAATCTGTCTCTATAGAAAAGTCGTCAAGCACCAGATTGACGTCAGGTTTCTATGGCAACCACTTTACACAAGCAGGTTCTCCACACTGGCAATGTCTCAGTACACCCATCTGCCTGCTGGTCTTTCACTTGAAAACAAAACACCTTCCCTCTTCAGGTCACCTTGTCCTGAAGCATACTAATTAGAAGCATTAAACAGGAACCGGCACTTGGTGGAGCACAACCATGGTGAAACAAAGCATGTCCCTGTGTTAGGAATATTTTTATTTTAAAGTGAGGCACTAGGGCCATGGTTTCAGTACACAGAGACGCAGGGAGGTATCCCAGTGGTCTTACAGATGAGCTATCCCCGTGTGGGGGAACATATAAAATCACCAACTAGGTTGAATAGTTACTTATCTGCGGTAAAAAAAACTAAGAGACTATCTATAATCATGAATTGGATGATCTAGGAACACACAAAAATATCTTTTAAGCAACTTGGGAATCATTTCAAGGAAGCAGGTGAAGAATATAATATTTGGACGGCAGAAATTTAGTCTATTGAATCAAAAATTTGTTTGTCCCCAGGCATTTTGATCACCTAGTCCTGATATTTTCTTCCATGTGGAGGGGCATCCAAGACTAAAACAATTCTAGTCTCTATATACTTCTTTCCCATCACAGGAATGATTTGCCTTATTAGTGAGGTTGGAAGGAGAAGTGTATTACACAGCAGAGGCCCTTTCCCTTCAAGCTCTTGGTGGTAAGTTGCTCCTAGAGAGTAAGTTTTTTGCTCTTGCCTCAGAGGTGGGTCTTAAAATTAGTCCACAGTTCTTCTACCTTTTCTGTGTGTTGCTGGCTCCCAGCTATTTCTATAGTCTTGCTCCAAAATGCTTGTATCTTTAGCAACCCCCGAATACAGCCCTGCTCCACCTTAGAGCTCGAAAGCAGCTAAGAAATACGAAAAAGAGATCAGTTTGAAGCAGAAATATTAATTTTCATTATTTACTGCTTTTTTATTTCAATTATTCTCATTTTTCTAATTCCTTCAGATGTGTGGTACTGAATTTGAAATATCCTTTGGTTTTCGATGTGCATTTGCATAACTATAAAATTTCCTCTTAGAAACTGCTTTTTGACACATTCCACATATTCTAATAGCTTATCCCTTCGTTTTCATTTATTTCCAGAAATTTTTCAGTTTTGTCTTTAATTTCTTCATTGATCTAGGAATTGTTCAGAAACATGTTGTTTAATCTTTATATATCTGTGTTTTTTCTGGTTTTGTTTTTCTGGTTCATTTCTAGTTTCGTACACTTGTGGTCAGAGAAGAAACTTTCTATAATTTCAGTCCAGATAAATGTATTGATTTGTTTTGTGTCCCAGGATATCATCTATCCATAAGAATTTTTCATGTACTTGAGAAGAAGGTTTTGTTTGTTTGTATCCCCCCTCCCCCACCCTGGGTCATGAACAAGTCCTTGGGCTTTACATGGTCTACAACTTAGCCACCTCAGCTGACTGAGCCACAGAGTTGTGCCTTGAGAAGAATGTAAAAGCTTTAGCTTTATTGGGATAGAAGGTTCTGTATATGTCTGTTAAATCCATATGATCTATTACTTCATATAGGGCCATTGTTTCTTGATTTTCTGCTTAGATGCTCCATTTATTTATGCAATTAGAGTATTGAAGTCCCCTACTATTATTGTGTTGTTGTCAATGTTTCCCTTTATGTCTGCTAGTATTTCTTTCATATATTTAGGTGGTCCAGCAATGTGCACATATATGTTTCTTCTTGATGAATAAACCTGTTGACCATGATGTAGTGTACATCTTTGCCTCTTGCAACCCTTTTTGGGTAAAAGTCTATCTTTTCTGATGTTAGTATTGCAGTTCCTTTCAACTCCATTGCTTTGATAGAGCTTTCCATAGCCTTTCATTTTCAATGTATGTTTGTTTTTTAATCTGATGTGGGTTTCTTGTAAGTATACTATAAATGAGTCCTGGTTTTTTATCCATCCTGTTATTCTGTGTCTTGATTGGTGAGTTCAGTTCATTTTTAGGATTTTTTATTGATATATAGTGTTTTTTTCTGTCATTAGAATCTTTACTTTCTGTTTGCTTTATATCTCTGTTGTTTCTTATTATTTCTTGGTTTTTGATGTTGAGTATCTCTGTTTCTTTATCTTATAGCTATGTATCTCTGTAAGATTAGGTTTTGTGGATGCCTTTTATTTCATCTCTACTTAAACTATTTACTCTAGTCTATTCTAAGCTAACTTTTTATCATCCATTTTTCCCTCTTTAGTGTCTTTTGTTCTCTCCTGATGGTCTTTGCTTCTGATTCTATTTTACTCTTTGCCGCTATTCTCAGGGTTTGCTTGTTCTTTGTTTTTGTTGTAAAACTTACAACATTTCTTGTAAGGTACTTTTGGTGATAGAAGAATCCATTAACCCTTGGTTATTATTAACACCTTTGTACCTCCATCATATTCTAATAATAATTTTTCAGGGTAATAAATTTTGGCTTTTGTTATTTTTATATCTTTTTCTACTCTTTCCTGATCTGTACAGTTTCTGTTGAAAAGTCTGATGATAGCCTAATAGGTGTACCTTTGTAGGTAATGTTTCTCTTTTTCCTTGCAGTCTTTAGTAGTTTTCCTTTTTCATTGGCTTTTGCTCTACTATGCTTTTATTTTACTATGGTGTGTCTTGGTGTAGGTTTTTACATTGATGATTTGTGAGTTCTATCAACTTCTTGAACTTTCATGGTTACTTTTGTGACAGGTGTGGCAAGGTTTCTGTTATTATTTTTTCAAATAAATTTTCTGCTCCTTTCTCCCTCTCCTTACTTTCTGCGACAACTTTTATCCTTATATTTGTTTTTCTTATGGTATCTGATATTTCTCACAGAATTTCTTCATTTTTCTTTAATCTTGTTTCTCCTTCTCTGTGAGGATTACCTCTGTGAGCTTGTCTTCAATTTCTGAGATTCATTTCTCTGCAATATTGAGGTTTTTTATGGAGTTTCATTTGCCTTAAATTCACTGACTGCATTCTTCCTTTCTAGCCATTCTATTTGAGCTTCCTTTATAGCTTCAATTTTTTTGTGTGAAGTAGTCTTTATAACCTATTACTTCTTTTCTGAGGTCTTGGTTTTGACATTTGATGGTTAATTATGCATCATATGGATCATTCAGTTGTGTGTGTGTGTGTGTGTGTGTGTGTGTTTTATATCCATCATTCTGAATTCTTCATCTGTTAAGGTGTCTCATTCGGGGTCAATCAATTTCTTCTCTGGAGATTTTCTGGTATCTTTCTCTCTTGGAGTCATTTGTGCTTTTATCTTGTTGATGTGGATTTTGGCATGGCTTACCTTCCCGGCACTGTATTTGGTACTGTGGTTTTATTTTCTTTCTTCTCTCTCTTCTTTTTCAGTTTCAGGTTTCAAACCTGGGTCAATGGCTTTCATAGCCTCATGAGGTACAGGGGGCTCTCTCCCTCTCTTTTATTTACTTCCTAGTTGGTGACAGCTGTAGGTAGTTGTGGGTTGTGTGGTCTTTCTGTGTATAGTTGTTCTTCATGGTGAGCAGGTTCACTTAGATCAACTGCAGGCAAGGTGGCTCTTGCAGGGGTGGGCATAGTCACTCAGCTTCTATGCAAACAAGATCATCTGATGCAATGGTAAGCCTGGCTGTTCCTCTTTACTTAGGGAAGCCTATTGGGTCCCTTTTCTCTGCTGGGTAAGGTTGCTCAGAGCAGTGGTATTTGATGAATATGGTTACTCTACTTCATCAGTAGGGCAGGTGGGACTTCTCATCGCTATCTGACATGCTCAGTTTGCTCATGCAGGGGTATGACGGGCAGCACAGGGGTGGTTTTCAGGTACAAGGGAAGTTAGAGGTCCCTTCTCTGCTCTACTTCTCTTGCTGACTGGCTGTCTAATTGGAGTTTGCCTCGCTTGCCAAGCAACCTTCTGTGTGCATGATTTTTCATGTCAGTCATTGAACAGTCTTTAGCAACAGCCTCTTACTTGCTTGACAGACATGATAGACATGGAAGCCTACCTAATGGAGGGGGGTTGCAATTAGATCCTAAATTTCAAGAACAGGATAAAGACTATATGTCACAAAATGTCCTTTGTAAATTTTTTCAAGAAGCAATTGAGGAAATGTTTAAAAAGGTGCATACCCACACATAAACCCACATACAGACTATAGCCAAAATTTTAATAAAATTCTACTAAACCTTCAAGGATAAAAGAATCCTTATTTTGTACAGTGATGAAAAACTACAAAAAAAGAGGGAGACTTCAACAAAACAACAAATACATTTTTTCAGATATTCGTTTTGTTTAACAAAACACTCCCAAAATTATAGCCATTTTTGATGTCGGAATTCTGTGAGTTGACTGGGCTCAATTGGTTAGTCTTATGCTCCATATGGTATCTGTCATCTGGGTTTTTGATCATCTGGAGGCTTCCCTTGTCTGGAATATTCCAGATAGCTCACTCACTGGATGACGTTCAGTGCTGGTTTCTGCTAGGAGTTCAGTTGGGGCTGTTGAGAGGAGCACCTTGCTTTTACTCCTAATAGCCCTCCATGTATAGGATTGTCAGATTAAATTTAAGCCAGTGAAATTTCCATTTCAGGCAGATAATACATAAATCGGCTCACCCTGGTGGAGTAGCAGTTTGATCAGCTCACTCTGGAGAGTACAGTCCACATACATTCCAAGGACCTGTGTTTACATCCTGGGCTGGAGAGCAGGTTGTTGTGGATAACCAAGATGAACAAATAAATAAAAATAAATGTGCTTTCTCCTCTCTCTTCCTGCCTGTCTGCCACTGCTCAACTTTATTCCTGACGGCACCTTTCCTTTAAAAAATAATATATAATTTGTAGACTCTTATATGCAATATTAATCTATCTGAAATTCAAAATCCTGTATATTAATTTGCTAAGTACGACAAATCTAGGGTACAAGCTTGTGAATTTTTAAGAAAACTTTTCCAATGAGGCAGGTCTGGGGGAAATTAGCAATTGAATTGACAGTGTAGACATAAGTTGGTAATACCTGATATTGGTGGACTGAAGGGAAAATGGACACTCACATACACTGTTGGTATGTGAGTCATATCTATTTTCATTTTTTAAACAATTTTTTAAAGGAAAGGTACAGACAGGGATGAAGGCAACCAGAGACAAGCAGGCAGGAAGAGAGAGGAGGAAGAGCATTTTTATCTATTTTATTTAATTATTCATCTTGGTTGTTCCTGGAATGTGAACCCAGGACCTTGCAACATATGTTGGACTATGCCCAACTCCTATTCCAACAGAGTGCACCTATTTTCTGAGATCTATATTATTATAGCTTAATAATTTATATGGCCTTTGATACAAAGGTCCTACTTCTACCAACAAGGGAGTTTCAGGTGAGGGATTAGAAAAGGATCATCACGTTGATTCTGACCGGCAACTAGGTTAAGGGGCTCTGACTGAGGGAGTACTTCAAGGAGTCACATGAGTTTTCTGATTTAGGGAGGAAAGAGAGCTACTTTTATAGAATAAATTGGCTAACAAGTCTCGGCTCCATGTTCCTCACTCAGTGTCTGGATTTACTCCTCACAACAACCCCAGTACTGAGGCATTGCTTTCCTATCTCATGGATGGATGTTAGCACAAAGCATGTACACCTGAGCAGAGACAGATGTCAAAGAGGTTGTCCCCATGCCCACTGCCAGAACCAAGGAGGTGACCTGGCAGCCTGGGCATCTTTAGTTGCCGGTGACAGAGCTTTAGCAAAGGTGTCAGGACAACACACAGCTGGGGTGGTTAATGTCTCTTCTCCCTGTGTTTACCCTCCTGCCATCTTGGTGCCCCTTCCCCCTGCTGTGGGTGAGGTTTGTGGCAGAACTGGGAGCAGAAGTTGTCTGAATCCTACATTTCTTCCATCTTTTATAAAAACTTAAACATGTGGAAAGGACTAGGCTGCTTGTACCTGGTAAGGAGAGGGGCTTCTGATGACACAGAGATGGAGAGGAGGGAGATTTTACCCAGAGAGAAGTTGGTAGTGAAAGGTCTACAGGTCATTCCATGAGTAAAGCAATGCTCCATATAAACACTTGAGATGGCTCCATCAAGTCTGGACATCTATGAAACAGATTGTCCATTTTGGCTCCACGGATGGATGGCACAGGGTCAGGGCGCCTGCAGGCATAGAGCCAGCTCAGGCAATGGCCAGCTCAGTCCTGAGCAGTGTGGACAGATGAATGATGACAGCAGGTCTCCCTGGCTGCATCAAGAAGATAAATTCCCGTAAGTGGAACTGCTTTGTTGAAGAGCATGAACATTTAAATACTTCTAAATACTTACTATTTAGTTGAACTCTGAAATAATCTCTAATATGTATCCTAACCCACTACGAGATTAGTATCTGTTTTTCCAGATCTATGTGAACAATAGGCTTCACAAAAAAATTTAGTATTTGCTAATATGATATCCTATTTTCAGACTACATTTAATTTTTTTCCATTATCTTTCCTTATAAATGGTGCATTTCACATGGTCATTTTTAAATGTTCAGCTTTATGCTTCCAAGTATATCTTTAAATAAGTCTTAAGGTTGAAAAGAAAATCTGATGACTGAACTGGTATTTTTGCTACCTCTTTTTTTTCAGTTGACTGAGAACATGTTCATACAGTGGTGGGAAAGGAAGCATTGGTACAGCTTCCTTGCAGAGACATTTGGCAACATCTCTGAGTGAAGAAAGTGAGGTCCTGTCAGCAGCTGCCCTTACTACAGAGTTCCAGGCACATGTGCAAGCATGCTCATGGGAGCATGGCTAAAAATATCAGAACAGTCCCGAAGTCACCTTACTAGGGGACTCTTAGAAACACTATTTTCAGAGAAATTAAAACTCATTAAGTGGTTCATAAACATATTACTTGTATAATGACATAAAAACATCATGTGTTTTGTTTAGGAATATGTTCATCAGTACACAACAGATTCTAGATAGTGGATTAAGGTCTCATTTGGACATTCTGGGGAAAGTCTGCACCCAAGATCATTCTTGTTGCTGCGGAACTTCCAAGATTATTATTTTTCCTCATGGCTGTTAGACTATGTTTCTCAGTCCCTTTATGGCTGTCAGCTACAGGTGCTCTCAATTCTTCTAAACTACTCTAAATCCTTGCCATGTGGACCCCTCCATCTTCAAGCCAGCAACAGTGCATTGAACCCTTCTTGTACTTTGAATCTGACTTCTACAGTAAACAGCAGAGAATAGTCTCTGCTTTTAAATGGTTTATCTGATTAGGGCAAGCCTATCTAAGTAATCTCCATTTTGCCTTGTAACCTAATATAATCACAGTCTCTCCTCATATTTATTGGTTCCACCGACTATCAAAGGGGAAGGGGATTATACAAAGATGAGGATCATTGGAGATCACAGAATTCTGACTACCATATAAAATTTCAACCAACAGAAAAGCAGGAGTCATGCAACCCTCAATCAGTGGTGCCCTAGTTTAAAGTGAGTTATCTGACTGAAATCTCCAGCCACGATTATAACGCAGCATTGTATGAGAGTTCAGGTCAACACAAGGGAAGCGGCTCACTCAAGGTTCTGTAGTCAGGGATATGTCTGGTTTCCTAACTCATTTTCTTTTCAGAATCCACATTACTGTGTTCTGTGCTGTCTCCTCCACCTTGAAATCAATGAGAAATTTCTTTTCCTTCGGTGTTAACCTAGATGATAAACAAAGGACAGGAAAGCAAATGCTTTAACAGGAGTTGGTGTGGTGATATTTCTCTCTTTCCTCAATTTCCAGAGTAGTTCACAATTGGCACCAAAGCAAATATGTTATGGGGATATATTTCAGCTTTTACTGATGTCTTTATAGAGGCTCTCTGTGGCAAAATGCTCTTTGGTTTAAGTCAACGTCATCTTCTATCTGGGAAGGATTTATTGTGAATAAAGCTTCAAAGACTTTATTTCTAATGAGGCAGGTGGACCAAGACTGACATGTACTGAAGTCCTACTGTGCCCCATATGTGCTTTCCATGTTTTCTTATTTATTTACACCTGCTGACAAGTCTGTGAGGAAGATATCATGAGTACCACATCACATATGACTGTAGTCCCAGAGACTAAGACTCTTTTTAGTTAAGTGACAGGATTGGTTGAGGGTCTTTCTCTTGCCCTCCCCATAATATAGTCAGCAACTTCTCATTTAGAAGATGATCGTTTTAAAGTCCCCTGTATTATGCCTCATAGGTACATATTCAATAAACTCTCTTATTTAAGAAGATGATGGTGATTAAATCCTGCCCTTTGAACCATGAAGCCTAGCTGTGGAATAACATAGATTGGTTACTACCTGAGGTCCATCTCAAGTCCACTGATCCCATTCTACTGCCATCAGTCTTGGGCATGTGACTAGATGTGACCAAAGAAATATGAGAAGAAATTGAGTATTCCCCTTCCAAGCAGAAGTGGTAAGAATCATTGAGTACTCTTTTTTCATCAGTACTATTGTCCCTTCTGTCTCAGAAATTTCTCAGGTTTCTTGTAAGATCATTTCAATCATCTAATATTCCATTAACAATAGAATATAAGAATTTAAATAATGAGGAAGGCTTCAGAAGAGAGAAGCTAAGTGGCTTATACCACAATTTGGCCTGCTAAAAGATCAGTTAGAGTCTTATGCTCTAAAGCCAAGTCAGCAGCCAAAAGAAAGTATGGGTCTCACCCAATATCATGCCAAAAACAGTCAGAAATCAACATTGTCTTCCTTTTGCTCCATTGTTCTATCTAGAAGACCTACCTTCACACTTTTTGGTTCACTTGGAATTTGTTTTTATGGATCCAGAAAGTGAACCTAGATTCCCAGTTAATGGGTACTCCTGGTTTTAACTCTCCAAGAGAGCCCCAAAAGAAGTGAGTAAAGGTCCATCGAATCCATGACAACTTTCCCCCATCCCAGCTCTGTTAGATGGCTCTATAACATAGAAGGCACCAACTCTTATACATAATGTGGGTCTATGTGAGTTTACTTTTCTTCCTGTACTTATATTTCCAGAAATTTGTTTGAACATTGTTATGCCGTTTAGGGATATATAGTTTAGGTTAAAGTGATCTCAGAAACAGACGCTAAGAAGCAGCATAGAAACATCACTAAAATGTCACAGGCCTATAGGAGGCCAGACACTATGTTAGGAACTTTATCTACTGTTTTTCTAACTTCGCGAAACTGTTCTATAAGTTAGGTATTAGTATTCCCTCATATAACTCTTTCCTCCCTCAAGGCATGTTCAACTAAGGCTCATAGAGGTTAAATAAATTTTCCAAGGACACTGCCTGGTAATAGGTAGCCTGGCTATTCTAGCCCAAGATTTTGGAATCCAGACTTGGGTTCTACTCTGAATCTATATGCATAGAGTGGATAGTGATATTTTCTTTTTTCTAGATTAGGTTTTCTCAACCTCGGCACTATTAACATGTTGGACTAGATAGTTCTTTGTTGTGAGGTTTGTTCTGTGTATTATGGAATGTTTAGCCTCTACTCACAATATTTCAGTAGCAGCCCCAGTTGTGACTACCAAAAAATGTCTCCAGACATTTCCATATGTCTTTTAGAGAAGGGAAGAAAAATTACCAGCATTTGAGAACCACTACTCTACATATAAATTTTTGATAGGTAATTGAATACATGGGTCTACAGTCTGGGAGAAAATTCTAAGATGAATATATGGTTTATGGACTTGTGGGAACTGGCATATAACAGACATCCTATAAATATTTGTTCAATAAATGCAAATGGTTTATAGAATTGAGAGTCATCAGGTATATTTCCATGCTACAAACTGAAGTAAGATCATTCTTACATACTATCAAAATCTGCATTTTCAACCCAGTATTTATTGCTTAGGTTTTGTTCTCCATTGGAAAAGAAATGTGTTTGAAATGGTAGAACATATAGAAACTGGTTCCCTATCACCAGGTAGGTAAAGCCAGAGTTAAAGTTAGTTTGAACATCAAGATGGCTACAAAAGAGTATAGGTCCATTGTAGCCTCCATTTCAATTCCAGATGCCAAACTAAGTACTTTAATGAATTAACATATTTGATTTTCACAATAGCCTTTTAAAGTATCATTGCCACTTATGGATCAAGAATTCAGAGCATAGAGAGATTAAGAAACTTGTCTGAGGTCACACTTCTGGTGCAGAGGCAAGGCTTTCTACCCAATACTGTTTAGTGTAAAAGCCCACTGGCACTAACCACAAAAGTATCCTACCATGCAAAAATAAATATCTCTAGAGCCTTACTCAGGGTCTGGAATTCAGTGAGGTTTTGTTTCATTAAACTGAACTGAATATAGGGACAGAATGTAGAATTCTGGTGAGTCTACAGCATCACTGTTAAAAGGATTCTTTGGACTCTATGGAAATGTATTTCCTTTTAGAAACTCGGAGTTTTTCTTTATCAGATATCTTTATTCTCTGACCCCGGCTTAACTAATTTCTAGAAAAGACTAGTGGGCTCTTCTATGACAAGTAAGGTCACATGAGGTTAGGTGACTACCAAGATCATCATGATTTATGCATTATCTGCCACCAGGAACCAGGGAGCTCTCTTGGATGCTAGTGCAAGTCCTGTCCAAAATGCACAGAAATAATTTTTGATCCTATATAGCCTGTCAACTTTCAAAAATGGCAAAGTGCTTATCTGAAGTTATCTGCAGGGACTAGAGAACATGACAACACTACATTTTGAATAAGAAACAGGATATATAGGGATATATATGTATATATATATAAATATAGGGATATATATAAATAAATATATATATATATAAATATCATAGAGTTGATGTTTTTGTTCTGGCATTGGGACCCAGGGAGATCTCCCATCTCTGTACCAGTGTTTTGTCTAGCAGACATGGAATTTATAAGACTTTGATCTCTCCCTTCAGGACCTCAAAGGAAACACTCTTCCCTCATGTAGAACAATGGGCTAAGAAAAGGGGACAGGAAAACACAGTGATGAGGAAGATGGTGACTTGATTCCCTTACCCCAAACCCCATTCATGAATCAATTCAATAAAAATGACATACTCCTTATATTCCCTTCCCTAGTCCCATTGGGACACTCATTCCAGCACACACAATGTTACTGACTCATGTTCAAAATAGAAATAGGCCCTTCTCTACACATACTCTCCAAATCAGTTTGCCTCTCAAATGCATTCGTACTTGTAGTTCACACTCTCTTCCCTCTAATACTAGTGGGATAAAGCTCCTTTAGATTCTTGACTCTCCACAGATCCATCCTCAGAGAGTACAAGTACTTTTCAATTTTCCCTTCAAATATACTGTTCATCCTCTGTTTTCACAGACCCACTGATTCCCCATGGCACTGGATGCTCATTGATAAGCATCTTTCTGAACCCAGTAGATGAATACAGAAGGGCAAGGAGATGGCAGGATCCTTCTTTGGGAGAGGGAAGTTTCTGGCAAGAGTTGTGACTCATAGGTTCTGTTGGGGATATTTAATCACAAAGTAAGTTGATTTATGGAGTAGACTCTTTAAAAATAATTTAGCAAGATTTGCTGTCTTCGTTGAGGGTAAGGTAAAGGGCTTCTGAGAAATGACCCTCACTACCTGAGTGTAACTGGGGAGGAAGACGGAGAGAAGGCCCTTGGATAAGCATTTAAGGGTCCTATGTCCAACATAATCTTTCCAAAGTGAGAGTAAAGATTTGTAGTCAAACCCAGGAAATAGTTATCTATGGAAAAGTGGTGATTAGGTGCTTTTGATAAGTACTGTAGCATTACTCTTCACTCCTGAAGTGCTGGTAGAAAAGAATGACAAATGACTTTTCAGGACAAAAGGGAAACACTGAATAAATCAGCAATGAATAAAATTCCTAGTTAAACTAGCAGCTCCTCTGTCCAAGGCTGAGTTGAAAGCCAAGAGTCTGCAGAGTTGCTCTGAGTGTAGGGTAACAATGGAGGGTGCAGAGCCAGCATCACAGGCGGGTAATAATGAAGCCATCACGTTGCTAGGCCAATGAACTTTGAGCACCTCTGTTCAGGCCCCCTTTAAACCTTGGGCCCAAATGACTAATCACTGTGAACTTAAGACTGAAAGAGGAAACAACAACCTGGAGGATTCGTGACTGTGGGAAAGAAGATTCATTTTCCAAAGTTTCAGAAACGATCAACTCCCTGATGTTGGCAGAGTGAAGAGACCTTTTTGTGAGTGAAAATTCTACCCATCACAATGAGTTGGTCAGACATGATTCCCTATCACTGCTTCATGTTGCAGCTAATCCTTTCTCTGGTGCTCACGCTAGCGGCACGTATGGCATTCCAGTTTTGGAAACAGCTCTGGACAACTTAACTCCAGGAGATATAACCTCTTCAAGACAAAAGATTCTCAAACTCGGCTGATGTCTACAACTTCAGGAGAGATAACAAGGAACTTATTAAAAGTGAGAAGATCATGTAGTTCATTACTATCATCTTTTGGTATTGAATAACTGACCCTGGTTTCGCCTGTAGATTCACGATCTGCATGTAACTTGACATAAGAACAAGAAAACATAAAGAAACAGCAAATTTCCTTGTCTCTGCCTTTTATTTTTGCCATTATCTACCTAAAAGTTTATTTTGTAGACATTTTGTAAGCAAACTTTGTTGTAACTACCCTTTACTGTGTGACAAGGATTGTATTAAGTGCTCTGCTTGAATCATCTAATCCTCACCACAAGCCTATGAGGTAGGTACCACTTTTAAACTTGTCTCACCAAGGAAAAAATTGAGTTGTTGCAGGATTTCTCTGTAGCACTACTTAATTATATGTGGTAGTCATTCTTGCCTGTACCTTTCCTTTGAAAAAAAAAAAAAGAAGAAGAAGGAAAAGGAAAAGGAACCAGAGCCATGGGAGGGAATGTATGGACTCAATTAGATAAATGCAACCCTAAAGCAGGGATCAAGGTATTATCCGTGATTAATAGAAACCAAAGGGCAAGGCTATTTAACTCACCAGGAAATCCAGAGAAATCAGATTTTTATTACATTGAGGACTCTAGCACTTCAGCAACATGAACAGAAACAGGACCCAATAAGGGAAAGTATGCCCAACAGACAAGGCAATCATCAGGGGGAGCAGGAGTACTGCAAATATCAGAGGAATGACATGTCTCATCTGTTACATCAGAAGCCCAATAAGCAGTGTTGTCCATTCCCCAAGAGAAGAATGACTCTTAAAAAGAATTTATCTGTAATAAAGGGAAAGTTTAGTTTTCCAGTTAAGACTGGAAGATACTTAAGATTTACTCTTCTTCAAGTCTGTTAAACTGGTAATTATTATGTATCTGTACTACATTCACAGATTCACTGAAAGATTGTTGTTATTGCTTCAAAATCTTAGATAATAAAAGAAAAAACAAACAAACAATGGGCCCCAATATGGACACTCTGGGGATTTTATTTCAGATTTGTAGTAAGACAAAAATAAATGTATAGACTGTTTTTTCATAGCTTTATTTGCTTAACTTTTTTCCATGCAAATGGGTGAGACTACTGTTGACCAAAACAAGACTGGGTGCAAAGGTAATATCCAATTAGAAGCTAGTAACACACCACCCACCTGACACATGGAAATGACATGAGGTTCACAGCAAATGAATCAGTAAAGGTATATCAGGAAAATACAAGGAAAAAGGAAACAATAGTGGGAGTCACAGTATTAATCTCATAGATGGCAGGAGTCAAGGCATAAGGCAAAATTCATCATGATGATCATGATGATTAGAGAGCTCCCCCATAAGGACACGCAGACAATTCCTCAATTGCAGCTCCCTAAGTTTTCTCCTGATTTCTCTCATCTCCTCCATGAACATTTCCATATCATCTCCATCTCCACCCATCCCATCATTGACCTGCCTATTGGGTATGGCCCATCGGAAATTAGGGGCAAGTAGACGAGCCTGCACCCTTCTATTATTTCCTGCTGGCTGGTGGCCTTCGCCTTCTCCCAATGGGCAGTCTTCCTCTCCATTCTGTATGGGCTGCTCCATTTCTTCATTTTCCTGGTAGATATGTGCCATGTTGAGATTTTTTTTTTTTCCTGGCTGTTTTTTTTGAACACAAGTAAGACAAAGGAAAGGAGAGTGACTGAATGACCAACAGAATTCTTAAGTCCTAATACCAAAAGTATTTTTTTTAATTTCCCCCACGTTAGGAGCCTCCTATGCCCACTAGGGGGCCTCTAATTCGAGCCCCCCTCCAGCTCTCTCCTTTCCCTCCCTCCCCACGAAACCCACCATGTTTTCTTTCCCAGAATTCTTTCCTAGAGCTCAGCAGACACCGAAATGGAGGACAGCAGTCGTGGGGGATGGGGAACCTGGAAGGCGGGGAGTGTCTCAGCCTGAGCTCTGTACCCACCCACTGTCTCCTGCACCGACCTGGGCCTATCCTTGCAGTCTCCTCCTTGCGATTCTCGCCGCGAGTGCGCCTCCGCCACACTTGGGCCCGCAGAGCTGCAGAGGGTCGGGGTGTATGAACTGGGGCTGCTGTAACTGAGCGCTCAGTGCGTCCCAGCTCCCGCCTGGCACCTGGCCCGCCACACCCCCGGACCCTCCCAGCCCAACGATCTGCTTTCCTACCCCTTTACCGCCCTCCTCCTCACCATTTCTCTGCAGGAACTCGGAGGGGACTTCCCATCACTCTTAGTTGCTCTGCTATGCTCCCTGGAACCCTGCTGCCCCTGCACTGCCACCCCTGGGGGCTACTGTTTATGTTCCCAAGAATGCCAGAGTGCAGAGAAGGCTGGCCAGGACCCGCTGACCTGACCCCCTGTGCAGAACTCGTAGGCCATAGGTCGTAGGCCGCTGCCGCACTGGCCTCGGCGCGCTGGCCATAGGGCCCTTACCTGCTCCGCTTTCCTCAACCCGATGCCAGCCCGCGCTGCGAAGCTGGTACCCAAACGGGAGTGACGTCAGCACGGAAGGCTGTGTCGCTCTGCAGCTCCCGGTCACGTGAGGGTCTCGCGTCATCACCAAGGTCGCCCCCCAACTCGGGGGTCCAGTGTAGCGGGAGCCCCCACCCCCACTGCGCGAGCACACATTGACAACCTCCACATCCCGTCCCCACACCTCACGGGTTTGTGCGTCATGTTCCAGGGCGCAACACTCAGTCACTCATCGTATTCCTCTCCAATCTGAGCGCCCACGAGTGGCATCACCTCCCAGCAATAGGAATATGCCCTTTTTCTGTTTACCAGGGAGGGTCTGGAACACCCCCACCAAGCCTCCCACTTCTGCCCCAGGCCCTGGCTGTCCCTAGTCTGCTCCCCAACCCCCTCTTCGCCCCGCCCATACACACACACCCCCTTCTCTGACACTACAACTGTTGCCCACAGAGTGCCCTAAAGTCAAACCCTTCTAGGAAATTTAGAATGAAAGCTGGTGTGCGGAGGGTGCAGGCAATTTTCAGAGTCAAAGACAGAGTGGGGTCTGTGTATCCTCACTGATATGCTCTTTTTTTTTTTTTTACTTAAAAATGATAATGTTTCAAAGAATTTAAAAATTATCGTGTTTCAATTTAGAAAGAAATGCTTCAACCTGTGGAATGAAGAAGCTTCGATGTCTGCTTGTGCTCACCTGCATGACACAGATGCATCTAATCTGGGCTCCACCAAGATCAACATCGCTTTTGAAACATGCTAGTTTCCACATTTTATTTTAAAAAAGGAGGACTCTACCTAAACACAATTGGTGTTTTAAAAATGATCTGTAAAGATATGTCTTTACAGATTAGAATAAATGACAAATTAAGTGAGCGATATTGTACGAGTTATTTTTTAAGTAAATTAAGTAAATTAAGTTAAGTAAATTCCATTAAAATTTCTTTGAAAGGAGAATTATAATGACCTGTAAACTAAATCCTCAGAGAAAAGTCCAGTTGTTAGACCTTGGTAATTTTTACGTAAATTTCTGTGATTTTTTTAAATGGAAGCAGGCAGGAATGAAAGCAACCAGGCAGGCAGGGCAGAAGAGAGAGGAGAAAGAAATATTTAGTTGTTCATCTTGTTGTGCCCGCCCCAACCCCACTTGAACTCAGGTCCTTAGGCTTCCCAGCCTCCATAATTGCATGAGCCAATATCTTACAATCAATTAAAATCAATTTCTCAATATTTCCTCTGTAGAGTCATATCCTATTCATATCTATTTATATAGACCTACATAGATAGATAGATCTGTTTCCTGGGGTGATGAGGAAGACTGAATCAAAAAAGAGACTGGTATTTAAAAATACATAGACCCAAATCTTTAACAGTCTAAAATCATTTTGATCAGCAAAAGTGATTGAAAACTTGGGGAACAGGACTGGAGACGTAATTAAATAAACCAGTAGAATAAATAAATAAACCAATAGATAATGTGTGTGCTGGGGGGTTGACAGAGCATGACTGATGCAGATAATGGAAAATTAAGCTATTTCATGATTGTATTTCAAGTAGTTACCCCTCAAATTGTGGACATAATGGGTTAGTAGACATCAAAGTAAGTTAATTTTAGTTGATCATTTTGCACGTCACCACGCTACAGCTTACATGTATTTCACTGAAATTGCACCCAGTTGGATTGTAGTTATTTTCCTCTTATTATATTCTCCTGAGTGAAGGCTAGGATTGGGAGAAGGTAGTCTGAGATCCGGTGGGTTCTGTTTTAGTTTTTATTAAGATAACTTTGATTTACAAAATAATATAAATTTAGATGTGCAGGTTTCTTATTCATCAAATATATGACAACACACCATGCCCACCACCAAATTTCCAAAAGTCTTCCACCACTGTTCATTGGACCCCCACCACTTTTTGCTCCCACCTCCACTCCATTCCCCACTGATAACCTCAGTTCCATTGTCAATGTCCAAGTGTTGGTTTTTGTTTTTCTGTGCCATTGCTGTTTCTTTATATTTCACATATGAGTGAGATCATCCAGTATTTGTCTTTCTCCTTCTGACTTATTTCATTTAGCACAATCCCCTCTAGTTCCATCTATATTATCACAAATGTCAGGGTTTAAGCTTTTTTAGGGCTGCATAGTATTCTGTTGTGTATATATATATCAGATCTTCTTTATCCATTCATCCATCAATGGACACTTAGGTAGTTTCTAATTCTTGATGTTTGTAAATAATGCTGCAATAAACATGGGAGTGTATACATTGCTACAAATTCATATTTTTGTGTAAATACCCAGAAGTGGGATGATGGGATCAATTGGAATTTTCATTCTCAATTTTTTCAGGAATCTCCATACTATTTTCCATAATGGTTGCACCAGTTTGCACTTCCAGAGTGTGAGAATCTTTGTTCTTTCCTAAAATGGTTCTCTGTCTTCCTGATATTTCATTACTGCACTCTTTTTTTTAAAGGAAAGGTGTAGGCAAGAGTGAAGGTGAGTATGTAGAAAGGCAAGAAGAGAGAGGAGGAAGAAGCACTGTATTTTATTTTTATTTAGTTGTTCATTTGGTTGTTCCCTTTGCCCCAGAAACAATCCCAGGTCCTTGGGATGTATGTGGACTGCACTTGTCCGGAGGACGTGGACTCAACTGCTACTCCACCAGGGCATACCATATTACTGCACTCTAAATTGTGGTTCTCTCTCTCTTTTTTAATCTAAGCACTTATTAAAACATTGAATCTAGGTATTACATATATAAGATATTTTCAGCTCTCCTGTAAGTCATTATAACTTTGATGTCGAGACTTTCAGAGAATGGAAAATGGTTCCAGTGAAAATTTAAGGTTGTCACTGCTTGACACATTTGAGAGATAATGTATTTTATTCAAGAGATTTAATCTGAACTAAGAAATGAAAGGTGTGAGTTTGAGATTTCTGAATGTGAAAGCAACAACTATTTTGGATGTCTAGCCTCTGAAGCTGTGAAGGAATAAATTTCTATTGTCTTTCAGTCACCCAATTTGTGCTACTTCATTATGGCAGCCCCAGGTAACCAATATAATAGAAGTATGAAAAATAAAGTTAACCTTAATATTTAGAGAGCTCTTACTAATAAGAAAAATGAATATACCAATGGAAAAATGGGCAAAGGATGTGAATAAGTAGTTTACAAAAGAAATAAAAATAGCCAACAAAATAGAGTGTTTAGTAATTGCCTTGATAAATAATAGTTGAGCACCTACCAAGCGCCACACCCTGTTTTAGGTATCAGGAATGCAGCAGGAAACAGCATGGTAACCACCCGGGTCCTCAAAGCCCTTCCATTATGGTGGCTATAAAGGAACAAAAAAAACAACCAAGTAATGAAATGAATAAAATAATATCAGATAATTAGAAGGGATAACAAGGAACTAGATCAGTAATGAGATAGAGGGTGAGAAATGGAAAGCAGCTAAGGGCACATATGCCACTTTTGATTGTGCAAACTAAGCCTCTAAGGAAATGACTTTTGAGTGACAGTTAATCAAACTCAAAAAGAGAAAGAAAAGCCATGCTAAGTGCTAAGGGAAGAGAATTCAGGCAGAGAGATTGGCAAGTATAAAGGAACTAATTTAACACCTTTGAGAAACAGAGAGAAAGCTGGTGTGACTATACAGCATAATGAGCAAAGCCAGGACTAGTGCCTATATATAGATTCTATGTATTAATATATAGCCATGTATTATAGTAATATTTATATATATAAATATAGAGATACTTCATATTATATATAATATACATGTACAATATAGAGCATATACAATTAATATATAGTCATAAATATATATTATTAAGCTAATTGTCTATACATGAACCCCTTTCCCCCAGCCCAGGATCTTGAACCTGGGTCTGTGAGCTTTACATGACCTATGTCTTAGTCACTGAGTCACAGGAGCACACCTAAAGCTGAGATAATTGATCAGGTCTGGAACGTAGGAGGAGCTTTTAGTTTGTGATAACTAGTTTGATTTTATTTTAGATGTGATAGGAAACAATTGGAGGATTTTATGTAGAAGAGTTAGAGAATATTAGTTAATCCCTTTAAAAATCAAAGACATTTAAAATAAAATAGCAAGAAAAACAACAAAGATTTAGAAGATTGGCAGTGCCCAGTGTGAATTGTGTCAGGATGTTTTCTTGTAATTTGGCTCATATTTTAGCATTCCAATGAAGGTTTCATAGAAGACTGTGAATGTTTTGTATTACAGAAATGTCATTTTAGAATGATCTCATCTATGGTAAGTTTGAGTCATTTGAAATATATTTTTCACTTGCTCAACCAGGAAAACTGTTATATTTTATTCACTCTCTGAAGGTGGTATCGTTTAGACCTAGGTAACAAACCATCTCCAAACTCACTAGTATAAACTATAACTGATATTTTTAAAGGCAGGATAGGAATGACCATAAGTAGTCAGGCAGGCAAGAAGAGAGAGGTGGGAGAAGTATCTTTATTTTATTCAGTTGTTCATCTTGGCTGTTCCCCGCAGCCTGGATCTCAAACCTGAGTCTTGAGATGTGTGTGAACCATGCCTGGTGGACTTATCCACAGGCTGGCCAGAGGGCACCTGTAACTGATAGTTATACTCACAGATTTTGAGTTGGGGATTGAGTAGTACATAGTGGGGAATGCCCTTCTCTGCTCCATGATGTCTAGGATCTCAGTTAAAATGGCTTACCTGAGGATAATTTGAAAGACTATAGAAGACTCAAAAAGCTGGGTGCTATAATATCTGAGAGTGAAATGACTGAAGGACGGGGTCATGTTGTACTATCGAGAGTTCCCCCATGTACTCTGTCCAACACATCCAACTCAGGGATTTAAAAGCAAATGTTCTTTGTAAACGTGATAGGGGCTATATTGTTTTTTACAATCTAGCCTTGAGAGTTGCATAGAATTAGTTCTACTATTCTGTGTTGAAACAATTACAAGTTTTCTTCCAAGATTCAAGGAGAGGGCTTATAGACTCTCCAATTCTTCCTGGTAGGGGTGTCAAATAATTTGCAGCCTTATTTAAAAATCACCACATACCTTTCCAGTATGCACCTATTGTGATTCCTTTCTTATTCTCCCAGCTATATAAAGCAGTCAATATGTTAGTGACAGTTGATTACAATTAAGTGCAAAATAATTTTTGACTAAGACCTAAGATGAAATTCCAAAAAACCTGTCTCACCCCTAAGATTTCCTAAGAAATTAATTTTTAATAAAAAACATTTAACATATTTTTCCACGATTACTACCTATATACTGATTGAATACTAATGTGGAAAGTCATCAGGAAGGATTGGGAATATAAGAATAAAATAAAATATGAGGCCAAAAGAATGAATTAAACATTTATGAAATTTTTTATTTCTTTACTATCTATGCCTGATTTTGCATTTATAGGGAAGGATTTATGATTTTAGTGGTAGTCTTAAACTTTCACAGATCATGTATTATTTAAGTTGAAGAGAATTTTACAATTGGGAAACTGAAACAGAAAAATTAAGAGGCTTGCCAAGGCTGCCAGAAAGATAGTGTCAGAACTGGAAATTGAGTCATTTTTGTGAGGTCTACTGACTCCCAGGAAAGAGTTATTTTTCTTTCATTCAAATGCTTTCTTGGTTAATATTCTTTATTTGCCTTATATATTTATGCATATATGTTTATACATGCTTGCATAGTGTATATACAACCCAAAGAAATATGCTAACATTTATTTGTAATTGCTTTTGACTCTTGTGTTGATGAATAATAGATCAAAGTCAGAGTATTTATGACTTTTGAAATGTTCTACAATAGGTTAGGTAGCTATGAAAATAGACAAATTATTTTTAAACTAGCAAAATTTATATTTTTGAGTTAATATTATAGGTTATTTTTATGTATCTCTGACTAAAGGGTAAACACACACACACCCCTTTCCTATTTTCCTTCCTCTTCCCCTTATTACAGCCCTAGCCTAGAATCTGCATCAGGGGCTACATTTCCTATCACAAATCTTAGTTCAGACATTAGCCTGACAGTATCTTGTGCCATATTTTGCAATCAGAGACCTATGCCTGGTGATTTGGAGTCCCTGTTCCTTCCTCATCCCTCCCTATTTAGTTGTCCTCATGTTGGAGATTTAAGATGGAAAAGGGTTCCTGTATACAGCTGAGACAGGCAGAATGGGAGCCAGTCACAGGGAAGACCCCTCTTTTTCCCTATGCTTTAATCTTAGTTACAGTCTATTTTGCTAAAACCACTGACTTCAGAAACCCTTAACTTTCGCATGGTGAGAGGCCTACTTGCCAGTTTCCCCCCTTGCTCTAACCGACATCATAGAAATCACTAACATCCCCATTGTGATGATGGCTGTTTCCTCTGTTTTACCATCTCTTCCCATCTCCCCTAAAATGGCAGATAACCACCAGTTAAACATTGTGTTCTCTGAACATCACTACAGGAGGTAGATACCTAGTAAGAGAGATCTTCTTCTGCTGAAGGCTGCCTTCTGCCCAACCCCTTCCCCACCAAGCCATACACCTACTATACTCTTCAAAGGAGCAATGTGGGCTTTCTAACCTGATATATAGGAATCTTCAGAAAATCTTATCTGACAATACCTAACCAATCTATTGCAATCCCATGGCTTGAGAGTCCCTTTGGGAGGGGGAAACCCCAAACTTCCCAGCCCTGACTCTATATGATCACAAGTTCCTAATCCACCAACCACCGACTGCTGGTAAGGGAAGGGATATTGAGTAAGCTGGGTTCTCAGAACCTTTCTCAGGTATTCTTAAAAGAGGAGAAAGAACAAAGGACAATTCCAGAGTCCAGATAACCCAGTTAGAATCAATCACTAATGTACCAGAGAGTAACCCCATGTATTTTTGATTGTCTAGAAACTGTTTAAAACATTAAACCTCTGGAGAGTCCTGATGGAATAGTGGTTAGGTCAGCTGCCTCCACCTCTGAAGGAGCATAGTACATCTCAAGAACCTGGGTTGGCATCCAAGGTCCAAGGGGTCACAACCAATGTGAACAGCTAAATAAAAATAAAATAAAATGCTGTTTCTTCCTTTCTCTTCCTTCCTGCCTGGCTATTCACCTTCATTCCTGTCTGTACCTTTCCTTTTTTAAAAAACATTAAACCTGTGACCACCAAAACAAGCTGCATAAGACTCTCTACCCACTTGCTATCTCCCCACGAATGGAACCTAATCCCCTTTTGCTGCCTCTCCACATGTAGGTCTTCCTCCACAATAAAATTTTGTCTAATATTGTTTGGCCTTCAACTTATTTCTATTACTGAGTGCCAAAGAACTCATGGTGGCCTTCAGCTGCTCCCTTCCGACCTGTTAAGCAATTGCAATATGGGTATGTGCATTTAGGCTTCCCCACACCCATTAGAAATTCTCAAACACCAGCAGGTCTGAGAACCTAATTCTTAATTAACTTAATTCTCAATTCTTAATTCAATTTAATTCTGGCACTATCTATCCAGAAATAACTTCAGGGTTTGTAAGTTAAGGGTTCAGTCTACCGTGATAGCCCCTCATGCCAAGTATCAGTATTAAATCTAGATTGTTACCTAAACTTCTTCTGACCAACTGGCTACAAATCAGAAGTTCCCACAATGCTCTCCTTAAGCTTGATTAATTTTCTAGAACAGCTCACAGAACTCAGGAAGCCTATTTACTCACCGAATCACTGACTTACTATAAAGAATATAACTCATGAACAGCTAGTTGGAAAAGATGCGTAAGACAAGGTATAGGGAAAAGTGTGAGGATCTTCCATGTCCTTTCCAGACACACCACTTTTCCCACATATTCCACATGTTCACCAAGCAGAAAGTCCAGCCCCTGGGGTTTTTGTTGTTGCTTTTTTTTTTTTTTTTTTTTTGAATGATTGGTTAAGTCATGGGCCATTGGAAACTGGATTCTAACTACGGTCCTTCTCCCCTTCCCAGAGGTCTGGGGTTTGGTTTCCCTGGCAACCAGTCCTCACCTTTAGGTGCTTCCAAAAGTCACTCCACTCACATAACAAAAGATAATACCTTTATCATGTTCAATACTTAGGAAATTTCACAGCTTCTAGAACTTCTCTACCCCAGAATGATGAATAAAGATCAAATATATATGGAAAAATATTTTGATGATCTGAATAACCAAATATATATTTCTTATAAATCACCATATCACAAAGATGCACTTCTGATGCTGGATATCAGGTGGTGATGACCTCTATCTGCTAAATTGGCTCCAAGCAAAATGTATCCTTTTTTGCAAGGAGAAAAATTTGTTGTCTTTTGAATTCAGATTATGAAACAACATGTACAGAATTATTCTAGTTTTCTTAAACATAAATAGTGATGAAGGTAAAGTAAAATAACACTTATACAAATGCTTATATATACAAAACATTATTGTATAGGTATGTTCATTATTGCATTTCATCCTCCCTTAAACCCTATTAGGTATATGCTAATATTCACCTCCATTTTACAAATAAAGTATTACAGGACAGTGAGGCTAAGAAACAGATAGGAACTGATAGAACAGGAATTCAAATATACATAGCCTCGTTCCTAAGTCAATTCTCTGAACTTCTACTCAGTTTCATTTGTTAATTAGTCTCAAATCTGTATCTATTCACCATTTATTGTTTGAACACCTTACTGTGCTAGGATGTGTCTGCTCATTCCACACCTCAATATCAGTACTACGTTTAGGAGTTCTAATTCCCACTACATAACTCTTTCCACTTAACAAAAATAAGAATAGAAAAAATAAGTTTGAATTCAACCATGATTTATTGAGCAACTACTATATGCCAGGCAAGGATCTGGAGGTATAAAACAAGGAAGATACAGCCTTTATATTCTCATAGAGCTCATGATTTAATGGGAAGAAACCAGAAGGAGAGTATGGAAGGGGTATTTGGAGTACCAAGTGAAAAAACTTAGCGTAATTGCCAGTGAAATCTTTTTGGAATAAGTTGATTTAGGAAATCAATTTCTGGCAAGATAGTGTGAGTAGTTCTGTGTACCCAGCCAGGGAAATTGTGAAAATTATAAAAAGCAAAACCCACTTAAGAGCTCTGGAAATGGTGTTAAGGGTATGTTTTAAATAGAGAAAATCTATTCAATAAAATCATGAAAATTCCATAAGAAAGATAAAAGTCTGTTCTGTAGTATTTGAAATAGAACTTTACCTCCCTCCTCAATCTCAGGTCAAGAAGGCTTGAACTGCTTTCCTAACCACCAGTCAAGAACATAGGCCATCCTCTCCCTGCAGTTCCCAGTCATGGGGTTTTCTTCCCGGGAGGAGGAGAACATCAGCATTCCATATTCTGCCCCAAATACTGAGATTAAGCTCCAGATGACATCAGATGAGAGGCAATCTCTCTCCTTCTAACTGGTCACACCGATGGCATGGAGATTATTCCATGGGTGTGGCACTACTGAGAAGAGGGGCTCTGATCACTCTTGACTTGGTTCATAAGGGTTTTACACTCTCAAGAGAGCAAACCAAGAGAACTTCAGGCTACTGACTCCTCTCTACCTGCACTAAGAGATCAGCTTCTGAGACAAGAGTGTCACTCAGAGAGAATGACGTTTTTCCCTCCCCTTGACTCAGAGATTTCACTCAGAGATATTTTCCGAGGAGAGAAGAAAGCCATAAAAAGTATAGGTTTCTCAATGGAACATACTTCATTTGCAGTGGAGCAGGGTAAAGTTCAAGCCAAATATGCTCCAAACCAGTGGATGTTTTGCTGGGGGCAACTGGGAAATGATTCATGAATTCAGTGAATATAGCAGTGAACTCTAGGCTAGCTAGTTTGTTTTACAGAGGCAGGGAAAGAGATGGCTGGGAGGAACCCTCCAACCTTTGAACACTGACCTTTGAAAGTGTTTCTAAGATGTAGAGAGCAAACAGCAACCTGAGATTCAAGGGATCCCAAATTTGATTTAATTAGTCTGCATAAAATTGATGACCAAAGGCATTATTGAAAATAATAGATTAGGCACATCTGGCAGAGTAGTGGTTTTCCCCATCCCCTCAGACTGAAGCAGTTCACATACATCCCAAGAAACCAGGTTCATGTCCTGGGGTGGAGGTGAAAACCAAGATAAACAACTAAATAAATTAAATAAAATGCTTCTTCCTCGCTCTCTCACTCTGGCTGCCTGCTTGCCTTCATTCCTACCTGCACCTTTCCTTAAAAAAAAGAAAATAGATTAGTCAACTGACACTTAGAGGAAACTAACAGTAAAGTGTGGTCAGAGTTGTGACCTATACAGGTGCTTCTTAATTCCCTACCTCATTCTCAACTATATGGGACAGGATGGCTAATTGAGGCTAATTGAGGCTAATTGCATATTTCCCTTCCTTTAGTTTGCTTAGACTCTGATAAAACTCTAGTAGGTTAGGTTCTGGTGAAATTTCTTTTGCGAGAAAGTCTTATTAAGAACTAAA